>NEWO01000149.1:1009152-1026218 GCA_003013225.1 Phalaenopsis aphrodite | reverse complement strand
ACAAAATTTTGATGTTATAAATTTATACATGAGAGATAAAGTTTTGAGTGATATGCATGTAAATATCAAAGTTTATGTATTAGACATGTGAATATATAATAATTGAATTGTACTTATGAGCATTTGTAAAAATTTTGATGCATGCATGCACAGCACCAATGCAGGTGAGGGTTGTATTTATGGCTAGAGTTGAAATTTGTGCAGGTGGGATGAGAGGAGCTCAGTGGTCCGGCCGGAGGAGGGCATTTTCTATCTCGTGGCCCTCTTGAGGTCCATCGTGCCGGGTTTCGACGATCCGAGCAAGACTTTGGAGTACCTCTCTGTTGTGTGATATGTACTTCCTGACATAAAATTGAAACACAAAGAACACAAGCAAACACAGATCGTTTACGTTGTTCGATCCAACTGGATCTACGTCCACTAGAGGGAATCAATCAAATAGTTCAATAAGGCAAAAGAAATGGAGAATACATAGCTTATACATAGAGAGGAGCCCTCAACTTTCTTCTATTTTCTCCCTCTCAAGCGACACCTTGATACAAGGCCTCAAGATGCTCTTCTCTTCTCTAGCTCTCTAGCTATTCTCTCCTCCTTTGTGGTAGCTTAAGAACTCTTTTCTTTGCTCTCTTAAGCCTCACACCCTCTCTATTTATAGATACAAGAGAGTGGTAGGTAAGCGGTAGATGAGCGGTAGGTGAGCGGTAGGTGATATGTGGTAGGTGAGCGGTACCACATTACAAAAGTGTCATTTTACCTTAGTTCAATAATTGGGGGTCAAAATAACACTCACTGATCAAAATAGAAAAATTCTCGAGTTCTCAGAGTCGGCGGACATCGGCACCAAACAATACCTCGGGTGTTGCAGTTCTCCAATGTATGAGATTTGACAGCCTATTATATGGAGTAGAATTTTTTTTAATCTTTCAAAATTATTAATTTTGATTTAGAATAAACATAATAAATGATTGGCTAATTGAAATATGTATTATATTCATATTTAAATAAAAAAAAATTATGTGCTCCATAATATGACATTTATTTATAATAAAGTCATATGCTCCTATTTGGAGGTGTAAAGTTAAAGTTACATGCACAAACAAATTAAAGTTAAAGTTAGATGTACATGCAAATTAATTGACATTAAAAACAAATCAGCATATTGAACATTGATCAACTTTGATCTATAGCACTCACAACAAATTAGATCATCAAGATAGAAAAAAAAAAGTACAAATAAAATATATTTCACCAAGGTGTTGGTTGGTTCATACTCAATTTTTAAAAAAAATAAAAAAAAAACCAAGATCAAAAGCATAAGATCACTATATAAAAATTTAATTTTAAAAAAATGATATTTAGCTTATTAATTTACAAAGATATAACTTAGGGTTTGTTTTGTGCAGCTGCAGCTTATTAAAAATCAGTTTTGAAACTGTTAAAACATAATATCAGTGACTATTACATTTATTATTATTTATTTTTTTTGAAAAAGTCAGAAAGCTCCCGCTACCACAACACTACCCCAAACAGACTCTTAGGGTCTGTTTGGCGCAACTGCAGCTTCACAGCTTTTCAATTGCAGCTACGCTGCCCCAGGAAGCTGCCACGGGGAAGTTGCTGCGAGAAAGCTGGTTACTTGTTTGTTGCAGCAATGTGAAAACAGCTGTGAGATAACTATTTTAAGAAAAATGACTAGTCTGCTCCTGTTTAATAAATTTTTTATGTAACAGAAATGTGACGCCAATATATTTGATATTTCAGAAACAGACAAATCGTTCAAAATAAAACTTAGATGATAGCGACAAATTCACAAAATTTTCAGCTGAAGTATTATTTGGAGTTTGTATAGAATATCTAGATACCATTCTTTTTCTCAAAATGATGACTTGGCCAACTGATCACTACAGCATGACAGCACTCAAGCCAAATAAAAAAAAAGAAAAAAAAAAAGCATGCCAAGCATTGTGATTTTTTAAAAATTTACTTTTGCAAAATATAAAAATTTATAATTATTAAAAAAAACAAATACACCTCATATATCAACGTTTATAGAAAAAGTGCATAAAACTTTAGTTAAGAAAAAAAATAACTACTAGCAAAGCATCTTCCAACCTCAAGGGAGCATATATGTAAAAATAAAATATATATGCAAATACAGTGTTGATCAACTATGTTCTAAGTTCAACCAGAAGAGCTTTGGCATTTATTCCTATCTATCCAAAAAAACGTTGCATTTTCATACAGCCATTTCGTCTAGGATAGAATGATGATTAGGCGGCTTGTTTAGCCACAAAATCAATACTCATTCCGCAATTAGCAAATCTCCAGAACTTTAGGATGCAAATATCACTTTAACTTCTAATTTATGTGTTTTCAGCAAAGGAATACTGATTATTACTGTGTCAATATTTCACAAAAGCAGGTTTCTACAAGTCATACTCCTCTATGAGTGAGTGACCAAACTACTTATTAGATATTGTTAGTGTTTCTTGAGTGGAGCAATAGAAAGCTTACCAAAACCCCACCTGTAATGGCGATACTTCTCCCTGCTGCTCAAATCTTCCAAGTTGAAGTTACGTCCACTTCCATCTTGAGCAGTAGCCGAAGGCGAAATGTCGAACTACCACCGCTGAACGGAAATTAGGGCAGGAGCGACGAAAGGTAACCATTGTAATAATCCATCACTCCAAAGCGGCCCACGAGTATCAATCTGCGGCCCACGCTTTGACAAAACGGCGTGACACCATGCTCGGTAAGTCTTCCCAAACGGCAGCGATTCACGGCCAACCCCCGCACCGCGCTCCTACCGTCAAACCAAACACGGATCATTAGTTAACAACAACCCATAAAATTTTATTAAAAGTTTACAAATAACTTTTTATGTAGGATGGGACGGGTCTAACCTATTACATTTATTTTAAAATAAGTGTAATATAAATTCTTTAGTATTACATTTATCTTCCTTGGAAAGTATGAGATTCAAATCAAATTAACCATCAAGGCTAAATTAGAATTTAAAGATAGCAGGAATATAAAAGAGAGATGAGATGGTCCCCACATTCCACACCAAATGAGCGAAATCTTATCATTCTTTATTTTATTCTTAGCATTCAATCATATTCCATTATATATTATCTTCAGTGCGCCCAGGAAAAAATTTAGCTTTAAAAATAATTAACGGAAATTTATTTTCACATTTAATATTAAATTAAAAATTGAATATCCGATCCCAAATTATCTAATTGTATCTTTCAATCTCTATCACTAGAATTGTAACAGTGCCCTCGTTATCTTGGATGGATGGCGATAGGCCCATCTAGAGCTTGGTGGATATCTTCAAGTGGTGATCGCTATCTTATCAATACTCATTACAAATTTCCTTTTTTTTTTTAATAAGGCTCATGTTATTTGGGGTGTAACATATCGGCTCGAGTAAGGGCCGAATTTGTTAGTGTTTAATTCGTTTGAGTAGTTCATATTCGGCTTGTTTCAAATTCATTTGTTCGAATTAGTTTGTGCTCGAATTAGAGCTCAACCACTGGAATTCTCATATGGGCCACATGACTATAATGCTCAGAAGACAGATTTCACTTTATTTAAACACTACTAAAGCTATGAGCTAGTAAACTTATCCCACATGATATTTTAAATATTTTACATACATGGCCCTACAACTCGGTGGCCCTTTGCTTGGTTGGTTGAAATCGGCGAGGCTTGGTTTGGCAATACATGCTCGTTCAACTGTGCTGAATTGGGGTTTCTCTATATTTAATTGAACTTTGGGTTGGTAGGACTTGACTCGATCAACTTGGCAATGCCAATCGGCTATTCTACTATGGCTACCTATTGATCTCCGGATGAGGAGCTCATGTCGACAAAACGACACTATGCTATCGAGCATTCGTAATGAGGGTGTCCGTTGGGATGTTTATGTATTATGTTATTGCTAATTATTGGCCCCTATGAGGGATTTCAAGAGCATTCGTGAGACTGGTTGTGATATTGTATAATTCCCTTGAGTCAAGTTTCAGAGATAGGCAGATCGATGCCTCTGCTCGACTTAATTAGCTTTTGTTCAGGTGGCCTACATCAGATCTGTCTCTAGCCTTAGTCCAGGAGGTTGTATCTGGTCAAGTGATTTGTTGGGTCTTCTCGAGATTCGTGGAGGCGCATTCCTGATGCACAAATACAAATATAAATTATTATTTAATTATTTAATTATTTCAAATCATAATGAGCAGAATATGAAGGAACAAACATTAATTTTTCTTCAACTTGTTTATATATCTAGCTCGAAAAAATCATATGTTCAGATCGTTTGCTTGAACAACCAATCAGGCTGAATATAATTAGTTTACGACAACGAGCATTATTGACAGCCTTACATATCACTCATATTTTTGGTGTTTAATGTAAAATATCATGGTCAATATATATATAAATAATAATCACTTTGACCTATTTGCAGACTTACGTGACCTTATTAAACTAAGCGCGGTGTTTCACAGGCTCTCGAGATTTTAAATAGCCATGTCACTTCGGGGCATATAACAACATTAATTATTTCAGAGTAACACAACAGCAAGATTAACCAACTAATGTAATGATTATTTTGAGTACAATACAAAGGAAACGTTACAAAAGGCTACGGGCCCGTTTGGGGTAAGTTATTTGGTGCGGTGACATTTGAAAACATACATAATATATTTGGGTAAAATATATTTTTGCAGCTTATGCGTTTTCAAAAAGCCGAAAATAGTGTTTTCACACCGCACCAATCTAGGTGCGGTGGGAACTTTTTGACAGCGGACTGGTTTTCCCAAAAAAATAAAAATTTGTGATAGTCATCGCAGCTAACTTATTAGCAGATTATTTTTAATCAACTTATCAACATATTATTCAATAAGCTGCAGCTGCCCCAAATAGACCATACGTGTCATTTATATCTTTAAATTTATTACCTTCTAATTTTTGTATATTCCTTAATTTGGAGTGATAATCTAATATCCGACCTGACATGAAAATTCAACGCAAAAAAAAGAAGAAGAAACAATATGATTTTCTGCATGAAAAATTAATCAACAAAAATAATAAATCATGGGGCGTACCAATTAAATTAATCCACTAAAAAATTAAAGTATAGAAATTTACTTTTCTCGTCTATTTGGGAAGATTTGACTTCTAGGAAGGGATTAAGAGCATTTGGTTTGTAATGTATAGTTTTTGTATCGTATAATTATGAAAGCTATAAAGACTTTTGGGTATGTATTTATATATTGAAATTTTAGCAGCTCTTTATATATATTTTGATAATATGATTTATGCACGCATCTAAGTATTTGAGAATGTGAATGAATAATAAATATTTGTAACGATTGAGTTCATTATCCAATCGGTCATAATTTTACAAGTCGGGAAGAGTGTTGATAAGAATTTTGCCTAAGTCATAAGCCTCTATGGCAACATGGTTGAAGAGGGTCAGTTGAGATGGAATTACAAGATAATATTGGTGACTGCAACAATGATAATTGGCTAAAAAAACTTTAGCTGGTTACTATAATGATTTTAGTTGGCAATAACAAACTATTTGTGTTGATCGACAACGACCATTAGTGGTTGGTGAATGGTGACGAACTTTGGTGGTTAGAGATAAACTTTGAAGGTCCATGATAACCAACGTGACTTCAAGGGTTAAGTTTTAGTACTTAACCTTCTCTTTTTTCTCTTCCCTGCCCTTAGTACTTACCTATTGATTGTCATGTACAATATTATACTAGAGATTTTTTTAATACAACTATATTATATACCATGACTTTTACATCAAATTGTCTATTTGGATGTTTTTTTTTGTCCATTAAAACATGGTTGTACTAAATAAAAACATTTAATATAACTATGTTGTACACCATGATAGGGTTGAAAAACTCAACCTGTATTGATTAACGTGGTTGTACTTAAAATTCTTTGATACAACCATGTTGTACACTATGAATTTCAATCGAATTATTTATTCGAATATTTTTTTTACTTAGTACAACATGATTGTAGTGAAGAAAAACCTCAAAGTACATTCATGTTGTACACTATGACTGAGTCGGACTTCGGACTTCTGCCTTCTCTATGTTTTACAATAAATATTCTTCTATGTTACGTATGACTCATATACCATATAAGAGACAGATGCTGGAGCGGAGTGGAGCGGAAGATTTTGTCCAAATCAGGAGAGTTTCATTATGTGAGTTATGAGTGCGGGGGCAACACCCCATGATTTGGTACATGGGTAATTTGATAATTACATATTGTAATCAATATTTCATTTTCTGCTCTTTCTAGGGTTATAAATGATCATGTTTGTAACCCTAGGTTATTCTATTATGTATCCTATACTCTTTTTTCTGGATTAGTAGAAAAGCCGCCGCTCTACTGCGGAGGACATAGACATCTTTTTCAATCATCGTTAAATCATTGTGTGTTCTTCTGGATTTGTGTCGATTCTTATTTTTCTTCACCCTAATTTCTCGACATTTTATACATTTGACAGGCATCAAATTTTAGATGAAGGCCTCAGACGTAATATTTTCTTCGTACACGCCCCTAATATTTTCTCCACACCAACCAGTTCACTTAAAATTTAAAATAAATTAACAAAATCTAAATATATACACACAAAAAAAAGCCAAGTTGACAGCAGTCAAACTATCTCCGGCGAAAGCTGCTTTCCAGGCGGCGACAGCCGGTGGCGACACGTTGGACACGACCCGTGCAAAAGAAGCCACGTGTCAATACAACACACATGATACCGGTGATCGCACGCCGGCAAAATCCTGATCTTCTCCCCATCCGTAAAGTCCGACAGGCATATCGGACAACCCGCCAACGGCGGCGGAGAAGAACCTTCACCGCCAGGCGTCGCAGCGGCGTACACGGTGATGGGAAGCGAGAGGATGTCGGTCCGTCGCAAACCCACATTGATACGCCTGGCCGCGGCCCAGCCCGCGGGGTCGGAGATGGCTCGACGGGTGCACCGGAGCACGCAGTGGAGAGCCGAGTTGAGTCCGAGCGCGCAGACAAGCGCGCAAGTTATGGCAGCGAGCACGACCACCGTGTGTTGGGTGAGGAGGGGTGGAGTTGCGGCGGTGGAGGTGGCGGTGAGTATGAAGGGGATGGGGGGCGGAGCAGGGGAGATGGTGGGAGGATAGCAGGGGAGGTGTCTGTCCATGGTGGAGGGAGGATGGGAGGGGGAAGAGAGGCAGGAAGAAGAAGATGGTTGATGGTTAAAGATATATGCTTTGAGAGAGATAAGCTTGCCACTATGGTTTGCTTTCTTCGGAATGGATTGGTATCTTTAAATTTTGTGCGTTGGTCGCTTTTTTTAATCCTAAATCATTAAATATAAATATTAATAAATGAGTATTTTAATTAAATATTTCAACATCTAAATCACCATTTTAACATTTTTCTTAAGATTTAGATGAAAGAATTGATCACTCGAACGCTGAAAAGAGTACTACATGTTGGGTTAAATAAAGAATATATGTATATTCTGAAGACCAAATATTCGATATAAGAAATTATGATGGATTTTGGCGAAGCCTAATCTATAAAGTTAATCAATGGTAGCACAAAAGTCTAAAATATTTCTAATTTAAGGCTAACACTTATGCAAATCCGAAGAGATTCGGTCATAATTTATGTAGATCCATGTGATAAAACAAAATATTGATATATCATTAAAAAATTCATTTGATTAAGCGTGTATTTGAACGTATATTAAAATAAAAAAGATTAAATATTAAATTATATATTATCCAAACTTTGATTTGGATGAATTTATGATGGAACTAAAAGCTTAGATGAGATAAACCTAACGATGTTGAAAATCATCTGATCCAAGTCCAAATAAGGCCAATCAATCCATTGTTATGTGCAGTAGAATCTTTAGGATATTAGTTAGAGAATCAAATGATTGCTAAATCTTGTATTTTTATAGTCCAATTGAGCTTCTCAGTTAGATAAATATATGAGCTAAAGTTTGTTTAATTTGATCTTAGTACAAAAAAGTCCAAATCAATTAGGTAGTTAAAATCTTCATGATATTAGAGGATCAAATGGTGTCTAAATCTTGCATCATTATAGTCAACTTGAGGATCTCAAAGAGATAAGCCTAGTGGACAAAATATTGTTTAATTAAGTTTGACATAACAAAATCGCTCAAATACTCAAATGATATTTTATGATCGAGGAAATTGCTTTGAACTATATGATGAAGTGCCTTAAATGTTGGTAATATTTAACATGATATTTCTTTAAAAATTTTTAAAATAAACTCCCACTCTCTGCCTAAAATGGAGTTGGATATAAGTAGAAAAAGATAACTCGAATGTACAGAGAATCACAAGGCTCTACAAAAATATACTGGTCTTATGATATTTAACTGGGGATCTCCATAGTCCGATCGTTTCTTTGGACGGTTGTTACATTACCATCATTGTCAAACCACTATCGTCAATCACCATATTCAGCCCAACTATGACAATCACCATCATCAAATCGGTGACGTCAATTTCGTAATTAGATTTCTCTATCAAAACATTACCATTAATTGTAAATAAGTGATAATATTATAAATAAGTAAGATTAACGCGCATAACACTCAATTCCTTTTTATTTACAAATCTAACACTTAGAACACCAATTCTTACATACATGCCACCTTATCTATGCATGAAAAGGTGTATTTCACATTTTAAAAATTAAAATGGTTGTATGTTTATGTGATATGTGATGCGTGCTAGAAAATTCGCGGCGGTAGAGTAATGGATTATCGTCTTAGCGTTGCACGAAAATTCAGCACACACTCAGATGAAAATGAATCAAGCTGTAATAACACCAGAAATTTTTACGTGGAAAACCCGTAAAAAGGGAAAAACCACGGGGCCTGGCCCAGTTGTAAAAATCCACTATAAGATGATGATTACAGATGCCCCTTGTCCCACATGCGGGAAAATGTTACTATATTTCCACGTTATAACGTCGACTGATTACGTCTAGTAAGTGGTGGTTGACGGAGGTCAGCGGTGATCGGCGGCGTTCAACGGTGGTCGGCGGTGGTCGACGGCGTTCAACGGTGGTCGGCGGTGGTCGGTGGTCGATAGTCGTTGTCGACGGTCAGTGGTGGTCGACGACGATCGACGATGACGAGGATGATCTTGGACTTGAGCTCCTTCTCAAAGCCTCAAGTTCTCTCTTAAGCCTCCTCTCCTCATGTGAGGGGTGAGACTTTATTTATAGTGTTTTGAGTGCAATTAATGCAGGAATATGAACCATTTTGATCGGACGACCCGGAGAGCTTCCCTTGATCAGATGACGTTTGATGGTCATTTGAGTGCCTTAACGATGTCGGAATTGAGCAATCTTGGGCTCCTTGGATTCTTCTTTTCGAGACGCTCGATTCGACTATAAACTCGCTAGATTCGACATTCGTTTGATCTTTTAAATGCTTCCAGAAATCCTCCAATAGTGGTTTAATGATTTGATCTAGGCTTGATTTGACTCGGATTGAACCGGCTTTTATATCATTAGGTCCGTCTCATCGAGCCGATCAGTTTGACTATAAGTTTGTTGAAATCGGAGCTCCGGATGACTCTTGATCAAAGTTTGAATGTTTCTTGTTCAAAAAACTGCATCGAGATTCGTGCCGGATGATGAAAATTTGTTGTTGGCGTATCAATATGTATGATTTTAGTGTTATAATTATAGAAAGCAAACTTTAGGTGTTAGATAGGTAAATACATTGGAATTGGATGGTATGTAAGCAAATGCCCTTATAAATAAATAAAATCAAGCTTTATCTATCCAAATGAATAATATTAAGGTTTTTATGAAGGAAATTATTCATTTTTTCATGATTATGCTATTGAAAAAGTTACCAAAAATCTATAAAAAAAAATAAAATTATTCTAATTAAAAATTAACCAGAATGAGCGTCAAAATTTTTTGAATTAATTGGAATAAGTGAACTGTATAAGAAAATTAATGAAATATTAAATTATTTTTATCTGAATTAGAATTTTGAAAAATTAAATTTAAGATTATTATATTTTTAAAATAAATATTCAATAGAATTTTTATCAGAAAGATTTAAATTTATCAATTTTATTTTGAGATTAAAAAAATATTTTTATAATTTTGATTTTAAAATAAAAAATATAAATTATAAGCCTTTTTTTTTCAGAATATTTTTATATATATCCTGCATTAATTTGAAACCTTGCCTCGACTATTTGACCACAACAACTCCTACAACTTGCCTGGTAGATCATTCCCAGTCAGTAGCTATTAAATGGGCTATTGATCAAACACTCATAATTGTTTTTATTTAAAATTAGTTAAATATTTTATATATTAATGAGAAAAATAAATTTTTTTTCTTAAAAAATTTTAAAATTTTTAAAATATTCTGAATTTTTTTTATAAATCTAATTAAACATTTTTCTTTAAAGATTTTATGCAGGAATTTTTATTTTGTAATTTTAAATTTATTTTTGAATTTTAAAAATATTATTATATATTTTTAAATTTATAAATTTCAAATAATTATTTTCTTAATTTCACATTCTAAACATTTATAAATATAGTTGTATTGAAAGAAATATTTATAAAATTGATTACTTCAAGTTTTGAGCTAAAATATCTTACAATATTATTTTTATAACTTTAGAAAATTATTAAAATAAGTAATATATTCGATGATAATTTTAATAGATTAAACAATAAATCTTATAACACACTTACTCTAAATATTATTCCTACTTGACTATTTTATTAATATTTTTACTCCTTTTTTTATTTTAAGTCTTATATGTATTTGAATTATTAAAATTTTAAATTAAATTTTCTAAGATTTTGTCACTTTAAATGTTTTTGGTTGTATAAAATATTTAAACTTTTAGGTTATTTTTATTTATTTTTAACAATATTTTATTTCTCATGTGTTACAGATAAAAATCTATTGTAAATAGAATTTATTTAAAGTTATCATCCGACATAAATTTCGATGCTTGACACAGGTCTCGAGTTAATCTTGTAGGAAAAAACATTCGAACTTTAATAAAAAAAACATTCAAAGCTGAAATTTCAGCAAGTTTATAATCAGTTTGATCGACTAGACGAGAATGACTCAGTGATACTAAATTTGGTCTAATCTAAGTCAAATGAAGCTCACATCAAGCCATTAAACTAACTTTGGAAATTTTTTGAGCCTATTTGAGAGGTCAAATGAATGTCAAATTAGACAAACTTACAATCGAATCGAGCATCTTGACAAGAATAATCCAAAGAGTCCAAGATTGCTCAATTTCGACATCATTAAGACACATAAATATCCATCAAACGCCGTTAGATTGAAGGAATCTATCTAAGCCGTCCGATAAAAAGTGATTGATATTCTTTCATTAATTGCACCAGAAAACTCTATAAATAAAACCCCACCCCTCTCATGGAGGGGGCAGCTTGAGGAGGAATGCTTGAGGCATGAGGAAGAGTATGAAGCATTGAGAAGAAGCTGAATTCCAGCATCACTCGTCATTGTCGACCATCGCAGACCTAACGACCACCATTTATGACCACCGCCAACCAATATCAATTAATGCCGACATCTGACGATCACAACTAACTACCGATGACCACCGCTGACTACCGTCGACTACCACCTACTGGTCACCGCCGATCACTAGTTGCTGCTCGTTCTTTGCAACAAATTTTTTCACACGTCAACTTTGTAACTTGGGAAACATTGTAACTCTTTCTTGTCAGTGAGACAAGTGATTGCAACTGTAATTATCACTAAATAGTGTAACTTTTCAGCTGGGTCAGTTCTCGTGATTTTTCTATATACCAATTTCTTACATAAAAACTCATAGTGTCATTAATTACTGGTTATTTTGTCTTTCTTAACCCGAATCTTCATGTGAAAAATTTTCAATTAAACTTTTAAATAGGTTTAATTAAATTTTAATTTATCTTAAATTTATAAACTATATATATATATATATATATATATATATATATATATATATATATTATAGTATTTTTTGCATAGATATCATCACATCATTATTTATATTTTAAAAAAATACAACTTCTTACGGTTGATCTGCTCAATGATGATTCATGTGATTTTTAAGATGATTCATGATTTATTGTAACTCCTAATTCATCGGTTAATGTGAAAGTCAGAAGCTTATGAGTCCAAAGATTTCAATTGGTTTTCTATCATAACTATTTACTACTAGTTCTCTATATGTGAATTGGGGACAGCAAATGTGTAGATCTAAAATTTTAAATAACAAGATAATAAGGACCAATCTGCACAAGTTCTTACATTCTTGAGAGTCCTTGAGGCCACAACAACTACCATTCGTAAGACCAGGAAAAAAAAAGGGTTTTCCCTGATATCATTGCTATGGACTCTCGGCCATGGAAAACTGAGACACGGACGAAGAACTTCTCCCAAAATGGCATTTTTTCATCTAAATCTATCCCCGACTGTTCCCCTACCACTTCCCAGACCCTCACAAAGTTACCTACGCAAGCCCCCAATACACCTCAACTCCACTATCCTCTCCCGCTCTTCTCCTCTCACAAAGCTCGAGCCTCCTCCCCTCCTTGAACCTCTCCACGACAAGTCCCCGGCGTCAAAAGACCAGCATGCCCCGCCACCGCTGCGGCCGAGGCTGCGGCCACCATCCCACGGCCGGAAGAATGATTTCTACCTCAACGTTGGCGTCGCCGTCCGCACCCTCCGTGATGATCTCCCTTCCCTCTTCTCCAAAGACCTCAATTACGACATCTACAGGTCTGTATCTGAAGCCCTAATTCCGCTCCAAGTTCCTTTCTTGTTGTCCAGAACCTAATGAATTTTGATCTTTCAGAGAAGATATCACTTTCATCGACCCTCTGAGTACGTTTCAAGGGATGGGTAACTATCGGCTCATCTTCTGGGCGCTGAGATTCCATGGACGGATTCTATTTAGGGAAATTAGGGTGGAGGTGTTCCGGGTTTGGCAGCCTTCAGAAAATTCGATTTGGATTCGATGGGAGATGCAGGGGGTTCCACGAGTGCCATGGGAGGCTAAGGGACGGTTCCAGGGGACTTCAAGATACAAGGTTGATCGGAACGGGAAGATTTATGAGCACAAGGTGGACAATTTAGCATTCAATTTCCCGCAGGCGGTGGCGAGACCGGCAACTGTGTTAGATTTTGTAGCTGCAGCTTTTCCTCCGAGTCCCAATTTAACGTTCTGGGGAGATCCGTATAAGGAACTGGCTTCGTCTTCATGGCTTGAGCTGTACAGGGCAGTGAGAGGGACTCTGGTTCAGGTAGACCAGGATCTGGATCGTGCGGGGCTTGATAGATTGGTCGGCTGTTTGTAGGTTGGTTTGGAACTCTGAGGAATGGGGGAGAGTGGTTGCAAAGGGGAACTGTTGCCGTAAGTTTTACTAAGGCTTTAAGAGTAAGGTGTCAAAATAGTCCCTGATTATTTTCATGGGGCCCTTTTAGCCTTAGTGTTTATAGAAGTGTCAAAATAGTCCCAAGTATTTTAAAATTGAGCTCCATTAGTCCTTCAAGGGACTGCTTCAGTTCCAATTTAAAGAGTATGGAGATATTTTGATACTTTTATAAACTCTAAGGCTAAAAAATACTCAGTGACTATTTTGGCACTTTACTAAAGGCATAGTTACTTCTCTTTATGTTCTTTCCATAGATGTGTTATATAGATTAGCTATGATTCTTGTAGCTACTGATTTGTTTTAATGAATTACAAAGCAAGCTAGTTGTTGCATTATAAAGACAAAGTTCCATTTTTTTTTTGGTCTATTTTGATGGTTTAATATTTGTTGTGATGATTGTTCCCAAACTCAATTCTAACAAGCTTGATAGTAGGCTTGATATCATCAATATCAACCTATGTAAAAATTTGAGCATGATTTCATGAATCCTCATTCTCAATTATTTTTTTTTTTTTTGCAAAAAATTCTTTAATCAAGAATCCCTTTTTAACTATTAATCCGTTTAAATTAATTTTGTTTATTTGTCTTACTGGTGCTTCTTCTATCATTTTTTATTCACACCCAACTAATCAAAGTTTATTTTTGACATCACATCCTCAATGAGTGTTTAGTTTCATGATCTCTTTAACATAGTCAATTTTTAATATACCAATTTTACTTTTTCAAAATCAACATAGTTATCATATGCTTCTGATAGTTCTTGAATGGAAATAAGAAGGAGAGTTTTGGCATGCTTTGTGGATGCATAAACAGTGTAACTTCCGTATTTATTTTCAAAATGATTGGAATTTTGATAAAAAACATGAAAGTTTTGGATTCTTATTGATTACTTTTCCTATATAGGTGTGAAAATGTGACTTTATTTACCTCATAATAGCTATAACTGGATAAATATGCTCAATATTTTTTCTTTGAATATCCATAAGTTCATTTTGTACTAAAATACACTTTTTGATCATGGAATATATATTTAATGTCCGCCACAAAAGTCATTTGTTTAAAGAAAGTTTAAACAGGTTGGAACAAGGTGGCAACTATTTCAGGAAACAAGATTCCAACCATGTTCAAATGAGATTTTAACCTCGCTAAAACAAAATTAGAATCATATTCGAACGGGGTTCAAATTTTGTTCGAATGGGGTTCTAGATATGGTTGAATGAAATTTATCTACAATAGATACAAAGGACTGCAT
Organism: Phalaenopsis aphrodite; assembly: GCA_003013225.1. Taxonomy (NCBI): domain Eukaryota; kingdom Viridiplantae; phylum Streptophyta; class Magnoliopsida; order Asparagales; family Orchidaceae; genus Phalaenopsis; species Phalaenopsis aphrodite. Next base: position 1,011,454 of record NEWO01000149.1, on the reverse strand, counting down.
TTAAGCATTTTTAATAGAGTTTGATACAAAATAATGCAATTATAACAACTACAACATGATCCAAGAGCTACAACATAGTGGATAGCCATCATAGGAGTTATGCCATGATTGATAATAAAATAGATACAATACAATCTAAAGTAATAGTCATAACATATCAGAATGACAAACATGATGTTATTGCATAGCCAATCAATAATGTTACCTCAAAAGAATTTCTTTGAATTTAATTAATCATAATTTTCCTACAATGACAGGGAGAGTAAAGTATAAAGTATAAGCTATTATGAAGGTGATGGACATTTAGCCTCACAACTAACTTTATTTTGATCTCTCGCTCCATATTGGCTGCACTTACACTACACCAAATCTTTCTCTGTTTGAAGAATTTTTATTTTTACTTGAATAACCACTCTTCAATTTCACCAATTAGGTTAATGTGATTATTTAATCTAAAATCTCCCATGTTTTTATTTCCAATCGGATATAGACTTTCAACATATGCAATCAATGTTGTTGCATACACTTTTGAACATTTTGAACATAAGCTATGATAACTTATACCTCGATTTTCAGACTCATAATTTCAAACTTTCTGCATGTGGATGTCATTAGTATCACCATTAAGATCACTATTCATGATATGTAATTTAAATTGATTAATGAGATGAACAATTAAACTGCAAGCCATATATTCTAGAGTTTCTCCAATGCTTCTCTGATTTTTTTTTTTTGTTAAAATAGTTTATATTTGATGTAATTTTGTATCTTTTGAAGAACAAATAATGTGTTATTTGTCTCGAAAATAATCACCGAGTAAAAGCATTCTCGATAACATTATTCAATTTTTAAAATATTGATTTTTATCAACTTGTATTGATTTTTAGGGAAGAAAGCACAAGTCCATTGTCCAAAGCTAACATTATTCTCTAGACGAGCAGCTGTGGCAGAGTTTTTGACTCATATTTTATTGAAGTGCTAATATGAATAAACTCTTTTATAAGTCTTAAAAGTAAAGTGATATTCTTAAAGCTGCTATTGAATTTAAACTTCATCATGATATTTATGAGATAATTTATGCCCCTAGAAAAATGACTGATAGGACATTAACTGTACATCAAAGAAGAACTAGAAAATTTTCGCTGTGTATTTACTCCCTTAGTTATTAGAGAAAGTCGTCTTAGATGGTTTGGTCTTATTAAACGTCGAACATTAGATGATCCGATTAGACGAGTAGATGTTTTAGATTTGACTTGTGTTAAGAAAGGCAGAGGTAGACCTATGAAGACTTGGGCTTATTGTATTAAAAATGATCTTAATTTATTAGAACTAAATGAAAATATGACACTAAATAGGACGCAATGGAGAAAAAGGATTCATGTAGCCGACCCCACGTAGTGGGATTAAGGCTTTGTTGTTGTTGTTGTTGTTGTTGTATTCACTCCCTTAGTTTGATCGTGAACAATATTCACAAGTTATTATTTTCTTTAGTCAATTATTGCAAAGGCATTGGATGAATCTGATTAAGGATATTATATGCCACTATTATTGTCAAAGTACCTCCATATCTTATATTCAGAAATATTTCATTAACATTAATATTGAGTGGCATACACGTCAAGTCTTTCATACAAATACCTAAAGAGAAATAATTATTATCAAGACATCTTTCACTATCAAGTTAAATATCAACAATTTTATTTTAATTTCTTGTGTGTAGAATAGCTAAATCAGATGATAGCATATGAAAATATATTTTTTGGGGCTCTTATTCTGTAGCTTGCTCGCAACTCTGCCTAGCTTTCTTATAGGATAAGTAAATGTCGTAGCCCCTTCTAAATACATCATCTTTAACTTCAAATTATGATTATATCTAATAAGCTATTCCTTGATTATATCTCTAATGTTCCCTGTTTAAGCTTGTGGGTGATCTTTCAATTTAAACATTCGTAGATATTAAATGAACATTTTGATATTGAAGCATTTATAGAGCCGCTATCCATTATTAGTGTATATGTCGACAGAATCATTTTCTTTTGCATATGGTATGCCTCCACATTATCACCTTTATCAATGAAAGAGGCTGAATTGATTGATCTTTATCATCCCCAGTTGCAAAATATGTTGCAGCTAAATTTTTTTTACGAATAATTTACTTTTACTGAACAGTAATTGATGGCCTTCTTCAGAAGATTTTCCTACTGAAAACGACTTTTGCTGATAGACTTTCTCATGTAGATTTCATCCTTTATGTGGCATTTCTGTTGGTGAGAGAGTTCTGTAACTCTGTATTGGGTGTTGC
>NEWO01000149.1:974190-998432 GCA_003013225.1 Phalaenopsis aphrodite | reverse complement strand
TATTCAGCCAATTGCATTCCCTACATGGAAAGAAGAGGCAAAAGATACTCTTTTATATGAATATATGTCAAATGTACTATTAATTAAATTGATTGTTGTTTTAAGATTTTAAGCTTTTAATTAAGAGTTAATCACTTAATATTTCTCTGATGCTAAAATCTTCATTCAGTGAATATAGGGCTGCATATTGAGTCGAGTTGAGCAGATGCTTACTCAAGCTGGAGCTTGTCTATTAAAAGCTTGATCTAGCTAAAGTAGAGCTCAATTCGAGCTCTAAGAGAGTGTTCAAGCTCTAGCTTGTCTTGTACTGTATCCAGGCTCATATTATATAGGGATTATCGAGATTATTAGCGAGCACCAAGTTCAACACAACAAATAAATCATAATCAAGCTTTATAAGAGTAGCTTTTGTTCGGAAAATCAATGTGTTGCATTGAACTAGTTATGTTAAGTCTAAAAACAAATATTTAGATGATATTATTTGTGAAGGAGTCTTAATAAAGTTATAAAATAACATTAATAAGGCTTTGTTGGGCATTTTAAGGAGCTTATTCATAATTTTTAAACTGAACTATTTACAAACATAAATGAATTGTTTGACAAATTATTTAAGTTTGTTCAGTTAGCAACAAATTGTTTAAAAAAGTGCTTAATTTGTTTGATTAATTGATAAAATGATTATAAACGAGCTCTAATTGATTATAATTGTTTTGTCCTATTTCAACACTACCAATTTCTGCCTCAGGAAGGTCTCCTTACAATACCAAATGGTAAGCTGCTCCTCTTTGATATGCTATTAGTCCACATATATCTTGCAATCTCTTTACAAACAATCTTTGTGGCATTCACAACACTCGTCTTCTTGGGCATCTCCAACAACAACAAATATTTATGTATTTGCTCTCCTTTCTTTAATTGTGACGCATGTATTATAGCCAAGAGCCATAACCTTCTTTTATTTTTTAAATTAATAGATGATAGTAGTAGATACTATAACTTATTTGTATCGATGTATGGAGACCTTCTCTAGTCCCCTCTAATCAAAATTTTGTATACTATATTTCATTTATTGATGATTTTTCATACTATCGCTATTTTATATGATCTATGAATTTTAGTTTTTCTCTCACTTCATAAAGTTTATAACTATAATTGAAAAATATTTCAATACTCCAATCATATACTTCACTCTCATGGAAAAGGCTCTCAACTCTCCCTATATCTAAAACAATATGATATTTTACATCAGTTTAATTGCCAACATACCCTTAAATAAAATAAGATTATCGAACACGAAAATCGTCACCTAATAGAAATAATGAGAACCCTCTTCTTCAATCTCACTTATCTTATTATTTATGGTTGGAAGCTCTCCTCATTGTTGTCTTTCTTATTAGCCCTCTTCTCACTCGTAGCACTAATAGCACCTCTCCTTATCAACACCTATATCACAAACCACCTAACTATACATATCTCAATGTCTTTGGATGCCTGTATTTTTATTGGCTCAAACCATTTTCACCGCATAGACTTGCTCCAAGCTCTGCTTATAATTTCTTCTTAGGTTTGACATGTGTGAATTGTGTGCTAAAAATTATTTACTTCTTCTTGCAACTTTTTCTATAATTTATTCATATTAACGCTTTTTTTATGCATTTTTGTGCAAATTGGTGAAAGTGGTAAAGATGCCTTAGCTGTTATTGGAGCGAAGAAGGAAGCTGGCTCAGACATGTATCTAAATGTAGCCACCAATCGCCATAGCCTAAATGGCCGTATCTGGAGCCTAGGTGACAGTTTTTGGGCGCCTAAGCGCCGCCCATGTAGCCAACCTATGTAAGTAGTATAAAACATGGCGCAAAAGCTCCATGTTTGGAGCTCCTAAGTGCATCCCTTCCTTATTGAGGAGCAACACTCCCGCACACCAAGCAGAACCGACTTTGGGGTGTTACCATGATTTCTGCCTGCATGGGGTCTTCCTAGTTTATAAGAGAAAAAAATCGTCGTGAAGAAAGCGGCTCTTGACCATTTGACGTTATTTCTCGTGTTACTGTCTTGCTTTCCTTAGAATTTGTGAGTGAAAAAGCAAATTTGTAAGATAGCGGTGAGGGCTTTGCGAGCAACTAATTAGAGAGATGGGAGGATTGCCTGAGGGAGACCAAGAAACTCAAAGTGGAGATCACAAACTCACAATAGGTGTAACTTATATTCTTTTTCTTTCTAAAATCTTATTTGTTTTGCTTTAATTGAATGAAATGTTGAATTTCATGTTTCAAAGAATGAGCGGTCACTAGACTTTTTTTCTCTGGACTTATGATTAGAAATCTAGAGTTTGATATTGAGTTTTGACTTGTTCAAAATAATGTTTTGGAGAAAATTTATATTTTTAAAACTCCATGTACATTTGATCTAGCCAATTAAATAATCAAAACACTTGTTCAAATAATAGTTTTAGTTGCTTTAACTATTTTTAAAGGTAATTAACCAACCGTCTGACGCTGCAGCGTGCCCCCGCCAATCGCTTCTTCCACATAGCCTGTCATTTTCCTCCCGCTCACAAAACAAAATAAAAACAAAACATTTTTTATTAATACAAACAAATCTCATTTAAAATTAAAATATTAACAAAATACAATAAAATAAAACAGAAAATACAAAATTAAAAAAAAAATCAAGATCCCAAAATTATTCCTTAATTCATCATTAACTACTTAAAAATTTTAAATCATTAAGATAACATCTTTGCCAATAAAAAAAAAAATTGAAGATTTTTTTAATCTTGAAAAGGATATTTGATTAGCAATTTAGCACCCACTAAACCCATATTATTGACTGAGCTAAGTTCAACCTTAATGCATAATTTTATTGCAACAAACGGCTCGCTTGATTCCAAAGAGGATTGGAATTAAAAATCATAATTTTTTGGCATAAATCAATTTCACCCAAATGGTACCTAGAAATATAGAGAGACATCAACCAGTCAACACGCTACAATCGGCATGCTGAAAATAAAAATTTTAAAAATAAGATAATTTATCTCTAAAAGCTTCCGAAGGCTTCTAAATAATAGTTATAAAATATAAACATATATAATAAGCAGCGGCTCCGACTTAGTATAGAAAGAGACCAGATCGAAACAACTATATTTTCATAGTTTTCTTGTCTGACACAAAGGAAAAGAAACTGTCAAAGTTCAAGTTTGCCATTTCGCATGTCTTTTTGCATTATGTTGATCCAAATGGATCAAATTGGAACATCATGTTAGTTAAATTCTAAGCAAAGAGGTTTTTTGCTCTCTTTTTTTCTCCGCATTTGTCGCTAGGGCTGAACTTTGAAATTGCCAGTGAGAAGATATCGAAATATTTACTAATAATATGAATTGAGTTTGGTAGGGGAAGAGAAAAGATTGAGTGTCAATGCTCTGGTTGATCCTTGGTCGAACATCTTGGAGAATGGTGAATCAAATTGAGTTATATGTAGGTAGTATGAGAGAGGGTGGTGAGTAGATAGGGGTATTGGGCAGGTGGCTCAACGAGCTCTCACTATTCTGTTTAGTGGGCGGGATTGGTTTTGCAATTTAAAATAGAAACCAGGCTCAAGTACAGTATGGAGTAACTTTGTTGACTGATCAAAACCTGAATCATACTGACCCACCCAACACCTTAATATACACAAATGTGCGCACAAAAGTTACAAATATAATATTTTTTGTTATTGTACCAAAGGCTTCTCTATTTTACAATAAAATTTCTTAAAATTATTTTATGGGTTATAAAGATTATTTTGATGCCAAAATTGTCTTTCAAAACAAATTGCAGGAAAGGATAATTCTTTTTTTTTTTTTCTCCCAAACAATACAAATTTCTGTAGTAGAAAATTATCGCGTTGGAAACAGGCAAACGTGATAGTAAACAATCACTTTTCTTTTAAGACCCACAAACTGGTTAACCCATTTAGTGGGAGACTAACTATAAAATTTTAAATTGAAACTAGGCTCAAGCTTGATTTGAGCCCACTTTGACTGTTCAAAACACAAATAAGTCTGACCGGCCCAATGCCCAAGTCTAGTAGTGAGATAGAAGCTCGACTAAAAGTTTAAGATACTATTAAACTATATCATAAATGAGCTCGACCAACGACCACATAATTACATAGACGAGGGCTAAGTGAGTATGTAATTGGCAACAAAATGATTTATGTAAAAATGCTCGATTAGCACTTAATATAATAGGGTGTGTAGCTCATGAAGCACATTTTTTATTGACTGCTAGTGAAAAAAATTGGATGTGCTTAAAATTGAGAATGCATGCCATTGGAAAGTTCCTAAGAACCCCTAGTTATTCCCCAAGTACTCAAGCTTAGTGGTCAAGTAACTTTGGCAACTAATCCTAGCAAATTTGCAACTTTTCATGTCCTTAATTGAGTTTAATATCTCAATATCGATGTAAGTGTAAGACTCATTCTTGCATAACTTGGTAATAAGTTGCCGTGGGTAACTCAAGCCATTTATGTTGCCAAATCAAAACATTGGTGAGTTTCAAGTTGAAATTACTTCAAATTGGCCTAAGATCTACTTACTAAATTAAGTTGGAAATCCCTCAATTTTTTTTTGGTTAAGTAGAGAAACAAATAAGAGTGAAGTTCCAAAGTTCATGTTTTTGCTCGGGTAATCTAGACATGATCGTAAGCATTCCCTTTGCCATGTGTTTAAGCTTTTTATGCACAATTTTTATATTAATTATGGCACTCTATGAGAGAGCGAGGGAGGACATATAGAGTAGTATTGAAATTCTTAAAAATATATATATAATTTTTAAAAGGAATGTGTTGCTAAATGAAACACTTAGTACAATTGAAATGAATGATAAATACAAGCCTCAATTATAAAGTTTATCATTTCCAAAAAAACTGAATGTCAAACATACACATAAGTGAAATGCTAATTAAATTTGATCATATTCCTTTTCAATTATTTATATAATCCTAAAATAAAAGTCATAGTTTAATAAAAAAAATAGGGCTTAATACCTAATTCTCTCTCTCACACACACATATTCCTAGATAAAATGAAAAATTTATATTTATCTTTCAAGATAGTATATTCCATCCATTGTAGTGTTTCTCCCTTAAAAATGGGTCTCATAGACAGATAATAGTATTGTAAGCTATAAGCTTACATTGTGTTTGCATATAGCTTAAGATAAAATTTAATTTAGCATTGGCATAAATAACCACATATATATGACAAATAATCTAACATATACGGTAAGATAAGATTTATTTCCACCTTTACTAGTAGCATCTTAGACATTGAATTCAAAATTTATAACATAATTTTAATGCTTTTATTATTATTATTATTTTATTTTATTTTATTGTAAGAAGAAGAGTTAGAGTCATTCCCAACTAGCTATAGCATATAAGAACATTCATAAGTCTTATATATCTTCTAGGTTTCTAGTTAACCATAGTCTCAGTTAAATCTCTGCAACCATAAGATTCCCAAGAATTGTCCTTAACCTTATGTGGCTAGGTAAACTCATATTGGACCTAGATCCAGCCAAGTTACTTGTATATTATAATGTGTCCCCATAATAGATTTATTTTTTATTGAACAAACAACTAAATAACTAAATCAAAACCTATATTGCCATAGTCTTATATCATGTCACTCTATGACTAGTTCTGCTTTGCTTTAGTGAAAATGTTTCATCTATTTTTAAGTCAATCTTTTCTAGCATATATATAAAAACATGGTATTATGATTTCAATGTGCTTAAAAGGGTTTAGATTAAATCACTTCCAAGTAAAATTCTATGACGATATTATTGGAATCAATTTTTGATGTCATGTGTATAGGGTGACCACCTGAACGGTTCACGGTGATCTACTACTCGCTCGTAGCGTACTGTAACTCAAGGGACCCATCTACATGTATTTGAGGCAAAAACACGGGTTTCTTAATGATTCAAAATTACTAGTATTCTTCACCGCTGAACAAGCTTATTCAAGACATGTCCCAACATCCATTCCGGTGTTTAGGGGACCTTATGCATCCTTTGAGGCCTCCTCGAGGTCAAGGGAAGTCACAGAGCCCTTATACGCGTGTTACAATAAAATTAGGGTTCACGCTCTAGTTAAGAATGTCTGTTGACGATATATTCTCTAATCAATGAACGAGAAAAATACTCATTTTGAAGTTAGAAGATCATAATTAACTCATATGTGATCACCCATATTTTGGATCGAGAAACTCTCTGTTGGACGTTTCCGGCAAAAACAACATTTTCGCGGCTAGACCGGCATCAAGGCGCTAGCCCCAGGCTCCTAGGCACCCAAAACAACCTTTAAGGGGCTCAAAACTCGAGGGGAGGGAATTTTGGCGCCTATTTTTACGCCCAAATGTTAAATTGGACGCCTATGCGCCCAAACAACTCAAAAACCTACCATTTCCCCAAGGGGCGCTAAAGTAAGAGTTAGGGACTGGCTAGGTGCCTAGGCACCAAACTTGGGCATATGCGTCATAGCGCCTGGTCGTCGACTCACTTCAAGGATGAGATTTTTCTCATTTTTGCAGCCTATGTGACCCCAGTCCACCAGCCTAGGCAGCCGAAATTGGGATCTCTTTGGCTAATGTGAAGATATGCGTGTGGTAGGTAAAAAGAGGCTCATGATACCTCTTTTGGAAGCTTCTAGGTGGCATCATGAGGCCAATTTTGACAAAATAAGAGAGAAATTTTCAGTGGGGCCGGTTTTATTCTTTGTTTGAACTGATGTCCCTCTCATCCTCCATCATAGACACTTAATTTCCCCTTCACTTCAAATTTTGGGGTTAGCCTTGAGAGAGCTCTTATAGACTCGAGAACTTGGAGCAAGAAAGGGAAGCTTCATCTTCCCCTTAGAGAAAGCTTCTTGGAGGGAGCAAGAGAGGAAGGCTCTTCACCTTCTGCAACGAGAAAAGCCAAGAGAGTTTACATCCTCCAACTTCTTCTTCTTCTTCACCTTCCTTCTTCTTCTTTGGTGACTTCTTCAATCTCTGGTTAACTTTCTAGGAAGCACGACAAGGAGACATTCATCGTAGCTTGGGGAAAGGGAGACTCTGGCAAGCTCACGGTCTCTCCGATGAAGAAAGCGTCATCCTACGTTGGAGTAGGAGAACTCTGACAAAGATTTTCGGAGATCTCTCCAACGAGGAGAGCCTCCTCATTACTTTGGGGAAGGATTTGGGCGAGCTTCTCTCCTACTATTATGAGAGCTTTATCCGGGACACAAGCTTTAAACGTCAATCAACCACCGCGACGGTAAGATTTCCTAAAACTCTTTGCATTTCCTGTTTTAGCCAACTCTATAATATTTTTAGAGAATGCTAGGTTTATGTTGTTGCTTTCCTAGAGGAAACCCTAGGCTATGAAGGACATGCATGGCCAAATCATTTACCAATCTGAGTGACTTCCTGTTTAAGAAAAAAAAAACTATAGCTCACAGTATATAATTACTTTGGCCATATAAGAATAAAAAAATATTAAGCAGGCCGTGTAGGCCCGTCCTGCATTCTTTAAAAAAAAAGCGTGTTTTAAATAAAGCCTTTTAAATATTAATTTGGGCCCAATTCCTTTTTAGCCTCATCAAACTGAGTTGGCGCGTCTATCAAGAATATGCACTCATACACATTGAAAAATTCAAGCCCCAAATTTTAATTATTAATTGTGTTTGGCTTAAATGAATATGGAGGCATTACCAATTCATTATATTCACCAATTCTCTAATCAGCATTTATTTCAAATGCAATTAATATGAAATTGAATTTATTTAAAAATACATTCAAATAATTTTTTTCTTAATAAATTTATATCTAATTTTAGTACAAAAAAACCTAAGTTTTTTTTTTTAATTATGCATAAATTTTTGTTAATTATAACAGCCTAAGTTAAAAATGAAAATATTTTATCATTGCAAAAACACCTTGAGCAATTTCAAAATTGCGGCAAAATGTTATCCACCGTAAATCCCTTAGCAATTAGTCGTGCTCTAGATTGTTAAAAATATTGTTGTAGTTAAAACATTTATTTTCTTCTAGCAACACTTAAAGTTACGTTTAGAGTGGCGGTGTGGTGTCGCACCACAAATTCAGGCGTTTAATACACCTTACAATCTGGCCTACCAAAGTACAATGACTGTCAAAAAGTTGTTGTCTGAATTTTTTAAAATAAAATAAATTTGTAATAATCACCATAAATCTTTGAACAACAATTTCTCCAACAACAATTTCTTTAAACAGCTGCAGCTTTCCTAAACATAAACCCTAAATCTACCATAATGAAGCAACATTTCTAATTTTCACAGCATTTTGTAAAAAATTATAGTAGCCCCTTATTAAATTAATATATGTGTGTATGTTTAATTATATCATACTTGAAATATGAGGAGAAACAAAAGGGAAGTTTACATGCATACCACATAATTCTTTTGTATTTACATATCTAATATCTAAAATTTGACATTTATATTAATGCATTATTTTTTTCGTGTATAAATTTATGCATGAAAAAAATGTATTTCAAATTAAAAATGATAGTAATAATGATCTTTTTTGGCGTATTATTAAAGATTTGTGTGACATGCATGTAAATGTCAATATTTAGGTGTTGATATGTAAATATATAAGAAGTGTCTGGTACATATGTATGAATTGTTCAAAGCTTTCACGTTTGATTAATGCAAATAATTTATTTCATTTTCATATTTTTCACTTTAAAAGAATGATTTCATATTGTTTTGTCGCATTATTGAAGGCAAGGTTTATTGTATTTTATTTCAAATTTCAATTATGAACCTCCTGTTCTTGTTCCAGACTATACTTTTGGGAAAAATATTACATCATAAGTCCTGATGGGATTTGCAACGTGTACAAGCAAACTCAATTTAGGGTCCGTTTGGGGCAGCTTATTTGATGCAGTGGCGTTTTGAAAACACATCTGGTCTGTTTGGGTAAATTGTGTTTTGACAGCTTATGCGTTTTCAAAACGCTGAAAACAGTGTTTTCACACCGTACATGTATGGGTGCGGTGACAGCTTTCTGGATGTCGTCGGACTTTTTCAAAAAAAAATAAAAATTTGTAATAGCTACCGCACCTAGCTTATCAGCAGTTATTTTTAATCAATAAACTGTAGCTGCCCCAAACAGACCCTTAGTAAAAAATAATAATTTAATATATGAATGGACCTGCGTGCACACCATATTTCATACTTGACAAGGTCGCTTATATGATTAGGGTAAAGTTAGAACTACAAACAAATATTGTTATTCATATAATTTAATTAATAAAAAAAATTAGGAGCATTTACAATGAAACCAGCTATTTCCTGTTTGTTGACGTATCCAGCAACTAAACATTGTTTTTTATATTTAATTATGCCGCTCAAATATTTTATATCAAATCAAAAATACCATTTCCTTAATTTTGAAAAGTTAAATATATATTTTCCTGCATGCATATGTTGATATATGTAAAAAATTGGTATTAAGGTGTTAGATTATTAAATACATTGGAATTGAGTGATTTGTATATAAATCTTCCTGAAAAATAATGCTAGATGTGTTAACAAGTGGAAGCGAGGCATCCCGTTTTTAACTTTCCATCAACATAACAGGCTGAGAAGTTATGATAAACACATTTGCATGAAATTTGTTTTAATTAAGTAAATCATTGGGTCTAAAATATATGGTGGTGATAAGGATTGAGGAGCAGTTGAAGTTAAAATTCTTCATATGTTCATGATTATTTTTCACCAAGAATGAATTCTTTGTGCACTTACCCATGATATGTTGGTTGAGAGTTTAGCTTCTCATTATAAGATCGCGGGTGAGGTTTGAATCTTGCATATTGCTCTTTCCGCTCAACTTTACAACAACAACAACAGCAATAGCTATAACAAGCCATTGCTCGACTAGGTGGGGTTGGATATATGAAGTTTTTTTTTTTTTTTTTAATTGTGTCATCTTGTGTTATGATACAACTAAAATATATAGTATTTTAGTACACAGTTTTATACCTTTTTTTGAGATATTGTGATTTAATAAAAGTTGTTTGTGTGTTTTTCTTTCGAGTACAATCAAATGGATGAAAAATAGTAAAAGGATTGAAAAATGATCAAATTTGGAGCAAAAATGAAGAATGTGCAAAAAATGAATTGAGACACCTAAGCGCCCAGAACTGGCCTTTACACGCCAGTTATACAAAGAGAGTCATGTCTAAGCACTAGGTACCCCGCGCTTAAGTGCCAGAAGTAGTTCTTTGATGATTCATTGAATTTGGACAATTTTTTTAAGAGGTGTTTGAAGCAACCCTTGGTAAAAACGTGCGAAGTAGTTCATGAACATGAAAATTACTTCAATTGACTTTTGAAAGGAGACAACTTCTAGAAGATTCATTGAATGGAAACACATTTTAAAAACACACCAAGACACCCCTTAAATTTTTATTAAAGAAGACTTGGATCAACAAAAGAAGAGGTCAGCCAACAGCCAATCATCCATCCATTCCAAGTAAACGCCGCCGCCGCCGGCCGCTGTTGCCGCCGACCACTTTTTTTTTTATATTTTGAGTTTTAGTTTGTATTGTTAGTGAAGAAAGAGAATTCAAAGGAACTTCAAGACATTTGGTGTAGAGATATTGAAATGAGTGTTTATCTTTGTGACTACATATGGTTTTGATTTATACTTCTTATTTCTGTGTATGATTTTCACTTTTAAACTCAAGTGTGATTGTGTTTTCTCCATGTATTCTGAGTAGATTTCTTTATCTTTTTTATTAAAATGATAAGTGATTAAGTATTAAAAGAAAGTTGTGTGAAATAATAGACTTGAATGTTGAAAGAAGTTGTGATGATTTTAAACTTTGTATTTTATTTACTTCTTGATTTGACAAATTAAGATGTTAATACCAGTTGCGAGAACATGTAAGATTCGAGATGGTATTGTCTCAGTCAACAAATGGTAGGAGTCATATTTGATTTCATAGATGAGAATGTAGGTCATGAGGCTGAGTGCAAATAAATAGGGAAATAAACTTTGAAGGGTATAGAATTAGAGGAATTTAGAGTGACAAGCTAAAACCCTCAATTTGATTTATAGTTTTAAGTTCTGATATGAGATGTTAGCCCCCAGGTGGAGGGAGAATATGAAACTCTAGAGTGAGAGCTAATATCTTCCCTACCTAACCGTCTTTAAAACTATTCAAACTATCGATTAGTCAATGTTATTTATAACATCTCTTGTAATATTATTGCTCATATTTGACAAAACACAATTAGAATACTTTCAAAATAAAATTTCTATACTTATTACTAATTCATGATAAGAAAAAATATATTTTATTTATATCGCATTCATCTTACAAGTATTTAGCTAAATTAATTAGTTGCTTGTTTTATTTTCAATTAAAAAAAAATTACAATAAGAATCGAATTTTCATTCCTATTATAGCATCTAGAGTTTAGGTAAGAATATTTTGCTAAGTAAAATTTTGTTATCTAATTTCTCTTGTTTTGTAAGTTGCATATAGTATTTATACCTATGGTTTCAATATTCTAGGCTCAATCAAAAAGTACTACATTACTTGATTGAGTAGTATCCCATAATTAAATATTATAAATATATTCGTATTTGCTTCATAGTGAAAATATTACCCAGCTTTGCTTGATATCAAGTTTTTAGCTTTGTTACAAAGTATGAATAATTATTAAGAAAATTAAGCATATAATCGCATGCATTGCATTTAACATCTATATAGAACATCATGGTCATGTTACACAATAATTTAAAGGATTAATTTTTTTTTTTCTATAAAAAATTTTTTTTGATCGTCGGCTACCTAACACAATCCTCTTTTTACACGACTTGCAAGAAGGAAAAAAAATCTTTGGCTTGTTAATTTATCAATTTCTCAAAGTAAATGATTTTTGAGTTAGATTTATTAGAGTTGAACATAAAATTTAAGTCTTAATTATTATAGAATGTATTTATAGACATTTAAAGTTCAAGCATAAATTGATCAGAAGTCTTTAAAACCACATTCAATATCAATCTACACAACTTTTATTTATCATTTTTAAACTTTATCTTAACTGCTAATTGTCTTAAATTTCTGAATTTTTTGATAGAATGAGCTAACTCATGAAATGTGATTTAAGTTTGCGCTCAACTAATTGATTGAGTTAAGCTCAAATCTAAGATGACTTTAGTTAATTCCAACACAAGTCAACTATTTATGTAACACTAATTATACCAATCATATTTGATGCGTCACAAAAAAACAAAATCGCCTTGTTCATGCACAATTCTCATTAAATCTTGGAATTACAAGTTTTTAGAATTGAATTATGGATAATTGAAACTCCAATTTTAGCCAAATTTAAAGTCAAATTGAAAGTTTCGATGAAACGAACCGAGAGTGATTTGGTCCGAGTCAATATGAGCCCAGAACAAGCACGGGAAGCATATAGGAAACTTAGGGGCATTAATTGAAAAATAAAATGACCTTCAAATCATAAAAGCTTATATTCAAATTGGGCATCTCAGAGAGAAGGGTCCAACCAACCTAAAATTATTTAATTTTGAAATCATTAGAGCAACCAAATACACCAAAAAAATTTCATTGCACCATCTATTAGGGCGGCTCGACGTTTAGGATGATGCTTTGTTTCTTTAGTTGCTTCGTGATTTGGGGTCTTGGTTGTTGTTTTGTACGGTGCTTCCTTGCAAGGAGCAAACGACGGTTGATGGTGGTCAATGACTAGGCAAGCGGTGGCCAGTGGTGGTCGACAACTGCAGGAGCAGGAGATGTTTGGCAGATCGTTGATCCAGGATATTGGGCTTTAGCTCCATCTTCTTTAGACTTTATCCTTCCTCCTTTTTATAGGATCTAGTCCTCTTCTCAAGAGTGGTTAGAGCTCTATTTTTAAAGCCCAAGTTACAAATAAATAAGAAATTCAAACCACTTTGATTGGACAACCCAGAGAGATCCACTAGATTGGAATACATTTGATGGATATTTGAGTGTCTTAATGATGTCGGAATTGAGCGGTTTTGGACTCATCGGATTTGTCTTGTCGATACGTTCAATTTGACTCTAAGTTTGCTAGATTTGTAATTTGTCAGTCACTCTAATTTTTCCCAAAAAGGTTTTGAAATTAATTTAGTGGCTGAATTTATGCTTGATTTGACTCAGATTTGATATAGTTTTCTCACCTTGGGTCCTTATCATTGAGCCTGCTAGCTCCGGTTGTCGCCGCCTTCAGAAACCACCAGTCATCAATTTTAGCCAAAGTAGCCGGTCAACTCTGGTTGTTGCCACCAGCGGCCAACTTAAACCACTGCAGCCTCCAACAATCGTCGTTATGGAATGACAAAGCAACCTATAAAGCAACACAACCTCTTGAATGTTGTGGCAACCCCTAAGGCAGTGCACCAAAGCTGAAACACTTACTACTCACTACAAGTGTTTCCTACCATGGCATGATAAGCTCTTTTGTAAATTGACATTGTAACTTGAAAAATTGTGTAAGCATTTCTCATTTGTGATAATACCATGTGGCAATAAGCTTTTCAGCGAGTGGACATTATAAACCGAGAAACTGTGTAAAACTTTATCAACTGAGACAAGTCATTGTACCTGTAATCACTAACTCATTGTGTTTTTTTTAAAAAAAAATTTTTATCAGGTTTTCCACATAAAAAATAATGGTGTAATTATTGTTATCTTTTTTTCATTTGAGTGTGTATTAAATTGTCATGCAATGCTAATATGATAATTCATTGTTCTAGTGTCATGAATTTTCTACCACGCATCAAGCACTAACCTTAAATCATTCGCGTTTAAGTAGAGGGTTATTAACAATGTACAAACATTATCCAATCTCTTATCTTAAGTTGAGTCTTTATCACATCAAAGTCTGGTATCAAATTCTTCTATGATTCTCTCAAAAAATCTCTCGATTCTCTACTCCTCTGTTCCATATATCTCTCTACATTAAAAAAAAAAATTCAAGAAAATTTTTCTTAAGATACAATTCAACAAAAGAATAGTTGGCTTTTAATCTTTTCGTCACCTCTAATGTTCATCAGGCTTTCCTTAAAAAAATAACTCTTTTCCATAATATATATATATATATATATATATATATGGGGCAATTCTAAACATTTTAAAATTTGAATTAAGCAAAATAATTGCAACCACAATAAACAAATTTCATTACCAAAATTTCAAAACTATATTGCAAAATCATCTATTAAATCCAGTCTACACAGCTTTATAATGACAACATAATGTCAACATTCTCTAACACGTATGGATTCAAAACTCTCACACCTCAACACAACACTTTTTTCAGTCTTCTTCCTATAAAGCTCCTCTCTTTCTCACGCTAATAAAACCCCTCCCAAAACTCCTCAATTTACTCACGCCAATCTCCCTTCTCTCTTCCCCTTAACCATGAACCTCTCATTTACCTCCTCCTCCTCCTTCTTCTTCCTCCTCTTCCTCTTCCCTCTCCATGCCCACGCTTCCTGCCAAACTACTCCCAACTCCAATGACTTCGAAGAATTCAAAAGCTTCGTTTCCCTCAAATCCATCGCCCTCGTCTCCATCCTCGCTGCCGGAGCCGCCGGCGTCCTCATCCCCATTCTCGGCCGCTCCATCCCCCTCCTCCGACCGGAAAATGACCTCTTTTTCTCCGTCAAATCTTTCGCCGCCGGCGTCATCCTCTCCACCGCCTTCATCCACATCCTCCCCGGCGCCTTTGCTCGTCTCACCTCTCCCTGCCTCCCAACCCATCCATGGCAGGACTTCCCGTTCGCCGGATTCATCGCTATGTTGTCGGCCATGGGAACCATGATGTTGGATTCTTTTGCCACTGGGTACTATAAAAGATCTCACTTTAAAAAAGCTCGGCTCTTTGATGAAGGCATGGTGGCTGGAGATACTGAGGCGGCTCATGCAGGGCACCTGCACGTGCATACGCATGCCAGTCATGGACACGCGCATGGGCCGGCGGCTGGCGGAGGGTCGCCGGCGGAGGAGGCGTCTGTGGAGGAGAAAATCCGGCACAGGGTTATATCACAGGCAAGCTCTTAAGGAGTGCTCTGTTTTCGTGAGAATTTAGATATTGCAAGAGAAACCTTCGATAACATAAAACATTTGCAAAGTGCAAACTTAGTTTTGCAGTTGATTATATTTGTAGGTTTTGGAGTTGGGCATTGTGGTCCATTCTGTAATTATTGGAATTTCACTGGGTACATCTTACAGTGCGAAAACAATAAAGCCTCTAGTGGGAGCCCTGAGTTTCCATCAATTCTTCGAAGGCATAGGACTTGGTGGCTGTATTGTTCAGGTAAATTTTCCATATAATAATTTTTTTTTGCTTTATTAAATCATTTGTTAATTAAACGAAATCATATAATTAATCAGTTTATTTTAAAAATATAATTATAATGAAATTATTTTTGAAGATATATTTTAATTCTTTTTAGATTGAAAATTTCTTTTTAATTTTTTTTTTTTTTAACTTCTATGGCTCTTATCTTCCTTTATTATTATTTAACTTAATTTGTGACAGATATGTTTGTGTTGGATTGATGTGTTATTTATTCTTTTATTACTCATTTTTAATTAGCAGCGCCAAATGTATATTCGATATATTTATCATGGCTCGCTACATATACGTCCAATACGTATGTTATTTATATAGTATGGCTCGTTGCATAATACTTTGGGGGCATTTACATACATACCATTCAATTCTTTCGTTTTATGTATCTATTAACTAAAATTTTATATTTACATGCACATCATTCAATTTTTTAGTACTATATCAAAAATATCACTATAAGTATAAAAACATGTCAGCATAAATCTCAAGGCAGATGAACGGTTCATGACGATGAAACTGATGATCAGACATATTTGTTGATGACCGTCTTGAACTGAATGTTGGCAAAGGAGCCGTCTTGTTTGAGTGATCGATGCAACGTGTCAAGAAATTTTCTGTCGGGCGGTGATCAGCCCACAGGTCGATCGATAATGGGCCTCAATTTCGAATTAGATATCCATCAAGTTTTGGACTTACCTGACGATCGACGAACTATTATCGATTAAATTGGTCCCACAGTCTTATTACACAGTTCAATGATGAGGAGACCAATATAT
Source organism: Phalaenopsis aphrodite (assembly GCA_003013225.1). Classification (NCBI taxonomy): domain Eukaryota; kingdom Viridiplantae; phylum Streptophyta; class Magnoliopsida; order Asparagales; family Orchidaceae; genus Phalaenopsis; species Phalaenopsis aphrodite. Next base: position 982,230 of record NEWO01000149.1, on the reverse strand, counting down.
ATACTTTTGTAATATTGTGAACTTTGCCTATAAATAGGAGGTTTATATCATGAATAAACTCTCTTTTATTGTTTTATAATATGCTCACTCTCTCTCTGATCATTTCTCAGCAGAACGTCTATTTCTTGGATGTGTTTTCAGACACTTTTGAATTCAACATATTATTACTAATTTTCTGAAAATTAAATATACATTTCCGTGCATAAATTCATCACACCAAATTTATGCTATCAATGTAATTAAATATAAATCATTAGGCGTTAGAATATAAAAACATGAAAATTGTGTCATATGTATATAAATTTCCATACTTCAATTTCATTTCATAGAATTTGAATGCATCATAAGTGCCCCAATTACTAATAATCAAAAGTCATATTCAAACCAAACTAAGCTAATGCTTGTTCTTACATTCAATGTCAGGCAAATTTTAGAGTTCGGGCAACAGTGATAATGGCCATCTTCTTCTCGTTAACGACCCCATTTGGAATCGCGTTGGGAATCGCGGTCTCTGCAAGCTACAATTCAGACAGCTCAACAGCACTTATAATTGAAGGGGTGTTTGATGCGGCTTCTGCAGGGATTCTTATATACATGTCTCTCGTAGATTTATTAGCAGCAGATTTTACAAACCCTAGAATGCAGAGCAGTTTGAAGCTTCAGCTTGCAGCGCACCTCGCTCTCCTCCTTGGCTCCGGTTTCATGTCCATTTTAGCTAAATGGGCATAACTCTTTTGTATATTTGAAATAAAATTTGTTTTTTTGCTTGTTCTGAGTGAATAAATTCATGCTTGTTGCATTGTTTATAAGATGAGGTCTTTCTCAAATGTTGCTTTTTACATATCTAACACCAAAACATTTATTTTACATGCTTGCCTTGTAAATTTTTAATGGGGAATATATAAGTGTTGTCTTGGCTAAGCTGCTTTTATGGGGGAGGGAGCTCAACAAACTTATACATTCTTTTCAAGTTATTCTTAAGCTAAAGCTGAAGGTCTTAAAAATATATTCCATGAAAAGGGATGCTTTTGAGTTTGATACGTCACCAATAAATTTTCATCATGCGATATGAATTTTGAAGAATAACACAAATCTTAAGACGATATTTTAAGCAAGAAATATTTAAATCTTGATAGAAAGTAATCCAGAGCTCCGATTTCAGCAAACTTATAGTCAAACTGACCGGCTCGATGAAACGAACTTAATGATATGAAAACTAATCCAATCCAAGTCAAATCAAGCTCAGATCAAGTCATTAAACTACCCTTGAAAGATTTATGGACACATTTGGAAGGTCAAACAGATGTCGACTGGTAAGTTTATACTCGAATCGAGCTGCTCAACAAGACGAATCCAACAAGTCCAAGATCACTCAATTCTGATATCGTGAAGGCACTTAAATGTCCATTAAACTCGGCATGATCGGAGGAAATTCTCTAGACCGTCCGATCAATATGATTGATATTTCTGCATTAATTGCACCAAGAACCGCTATAAATAGAGTATCACCCCTCACATGAGGGGGAAGACTTGAGAGAGAACTTGAGGCTTTGAGAAGGAGTTCAAGTCCAACATCATCTCTGTCATCGTCGATCGTCGTCGACAACCACCGATCTTCAACAACCACCGCCCGCCTCCGTCAACCACCGTCGATCACCGCTGACATCCGTTGGCCACCGCCGACCGTTATCGATCACCGTTGAGCATCATCGGCGTTCAACGACCACCACTTAATTCCGTCGATTACCGTCGGCCGTCATCGGCCACCACCGATCGTCGCTGACATCTGTCGACCACCGCCGATTATCATCAACTATCGTTGACCACCGCTAACCAGACGTTTTCAGTCGACGTTGTACCTAGAAAAATCTTGTAACTCTTTCCCGTCTATGGGACAAAGAGCCTCTGTAATCATCAACTTATACTGAAATTTTTATAACTGGGTTAGACCCCGTGGTTTTTTCCCTTTTACGGGTTTTCCACATAAAAATTTATGGTGTCATCACAGGTTGATTCTCTTTCATCTGAGTGTGTGTTGAATTATCGTGCAAAACTAAGACAATAATCTATTACTCTACCGTCGCGAATTTTCTAGCAAGCATGAGAGTTTAAATGCGGTTTCGATTTAAAGTTTTTGAAAAAGTTTTGGGCGTAAAACACCATTAATTTTATGCTTTGACACTTACAAGTTAAATCTATTAGATTTATGACACAATTTAAAATTTTTTTTGGCATGGTTTAGATCAATTTTTGTCATATGATTTAATACCCTCAATTTTGTCCATTTTAAGAAATCTCTATTTTTAATTTATTGCAAAAATTTTGTGGGTGAGTGGTGGAATGCATTGCTAATTAATAATTTTTTAATTAATTTTATCTTAAATTAAACTCTCTAGATAAAACATTAGTTCAGATTAAATCTAAGAACGTATTTTTTTTTTCTAGAGTTTCTTCTTCATTTTTTTTTCTTTTTTTTTAACTAATTTGAAAGGTAAAGTCATTATAGAAAGGGTAAATTTATGATCTTTATTAAATATGAATATGTAAAATAAATTGTTTTATTTAAATTAATAATATTTTTTGGATTAAAATAAAATCAGTGAATTAAAAAAAATGTTTGATAAGTAGTCAACAAGTTATCATCATTTATCCCAAATCTCGATGCATGACATTGAACTGAGGCAATCTTTTGAACTAGGAACATGCAAATTTTAATTAGAAGTCGCCCAGAGCTCTGATTTTAGTAAATTTATAGTCAAAGGGATCGACTCGACGAGACGGATCTAACAATACCAAAATAAATTAATAAGAGTCAAATCAAGCCCAAATCAAGTTATTAAACTATTTTTTAAAGCTTTCCAGGCATAGCCACCTCTTGCTTTGGCGAGGAACACGGAGAACTTTATCCTATGATTTCTCGTAGGAGAAGTTTTTCACTATTTGTAAGACGGACTATCTACAAAACTTTTTCCATCTTACATCTCCTCAACAATTTTATAGAATGGGCTAGCTACAAAGCTTTCCCCATTCTTCAAGTTCAAACAATTCCAAACCAGCCAAGGAAGATTAGAAGTGTTAAAGACGAGAGAAATTGTGATTCCAACCTGCCAGGAATCATTTTAAGGCTTGTAACGCAAAGCCACTCAAATTTGCAAAAGAATTGGCCACGAATGTGCTTCCTAATTTAGAGATTCCTTTAGGAAATAAATAACCAATCAATAGGTGCATGATCGTGTCGACTAGTGTCGACCAACCAACTTGCTTAGTGTAGGCGACCGAACCAATGACGACACGACAAAACTGGCCAATAAAATGGCGTGGGGATGTGCTGACCGATATTGTTTGTCCTATCAAACCGACCGATAACGGGCAATCATTTGAGTCAGATGATACATTGTGGCTCGTCAGACATGCCTCGTGTGGGCGACCAACCCATAAGCTGCTAATGAAAATTATTCCTAGGGTTCGCTAAAAAAGAAAAAGCAAAAGGGGTTTAAGAATCTCACCAACACAAAGATTGTGGAAGTGTTTCTTCTAATGAGATGAAGCTCTTTTAACAATATAAAAGAGGTCAAAGTTTTGGAGAAGCTCCTATGAGGTCCCCCCCACTCCTTCAAAGAACGAAGAAGATCTCTGTTAGAAGGAGAGTCCTACGAGATTTCAACAAAGTTTCAAGTTCCAACGAAGCTCCGGTGATTTTTCCCAAGCTAGAATGAATCTCTCCTTTGATGTTGGAGAGCAGAAGTCTTGCTCCTTACTAGCCACACCCCTCCTCAAAAAGATTTCATCACACACTCAAAGAATTGTGGACAAAGAAGAAGATCTTTTTGGTTGGGGATGAAGAAGAAGAGGACGAAGAAGACGCAGAAGAAGGTTGGGGAAGGAAGCCTTCACTCTCTCTTTTCTCTCAAGCTCTTCACCTAAAAGCCTTCAAGTGGAAACCCTAGCTCTAATGAAGAAGATGCTCCAAGCTCCAAGGAATGCAAAAGTTTTTCAGCTGTTGAAGGAGGCAAAAAAATGTTGAATTGAGGTCATGATTAGTGAAATGTGGAGGAGAAAGATCATAAAACAGCCTCTCCCAAATTTCCCCCCAAAATTTCCAAAGATGGCCTTGCCACCTCACCCTATGAGCCTTCAAAGGAGGTATAATTACCTCCTTTATCCCCCCTCACCCCCCCAACCCCCGAGCAAGTCCCAGAAAACCCAAGCATCCTTGTAATTTCAGTTGTATATGGAGGTATGTCGAGTGAGAATATGGAGAAAAGAGGAGCAGAAAATGGCCTGACACCTAGGCACCTCGATCCGTGTGCTTATTTTCATGGGTCGGTCGCCTAGACACTAGGCTTGGTGCCTAAGTGCTAAAGGTCTGGCACCTACTTTTTGGCTCCTCAATTTGAAAATTATGCAATTCATGTAGTTTCGGGCGCTTAGGCTCCCAAAACTGGAGCCTGGGTGCTAGAACTGGCATGTGAGCGTCAGGGTCAGGTGTTGGGATGTCTTCCTCTCTGTTTTAAGTCTTATGGGGACTGTTATGGGTGTCTAGGAGCCAGGGTATGGTCCTTAGGCACTAGTCTAGCCCCGAAAACCCTATTTCAACCAGGAACATTAAGCGAAGGATTTTCTCAATGTGAAAGCTATGGGGGATAAAATATTAGTAAATTATGATCCTCTAATTTCAAAAATGAGTATCTTGCTGGTTCATTGATTAGAGAATTTGTCGCCAACGGTCGTTTTAAACTGCGGCGTGAGTAAGGCATTCCAAACCCTGATTTTCGTGTAGCGCGTGTAGTAGGGCTCTGTGACTTATCTTAACCTCGGGGAGGCTCCAAACGGATATAGATAGAACTCTAAACACCAGGGTGGATGTCAAACATGTCCAAAGTCTTGGGTGAGACCGTCCAATTGTGAGTTCTCCCAGATAACGACAAATTATCGCAAACTTTAATTTCGTGCTTTGAACACGTACCAGAGGTCCATATGGGTGTCTTGAGCTATAGGATGTTATAAATGAGTCATGAATCATCCTGAGCTAGTCGAGTCGACACCCTACACATCTGATATAAAAAAATGACGCTAACAATTCCATTGGGGATGCTTTTCTCTACAAGGATTCTCCTTCATAGTTGGCTCCGTTTATTGTCCGGAGCATGCTCCACACTTACCACACTACCTTTCAGAATGCTGAATCCAAAATTATTCTTGGGAAATGCACGCTTCGGGAGTCAAATCCAAGAGGAGTAGAGAGAGAGAGAGAGAAGAAAGGTGTTAGGAAAATCTCAGTAGAGAGGTTGGGAAAAAGTTCTCAGATCCTGGTGTCATTTTTTTCATCGTCGAGCTTCCTATTTACAGAAGGCCTTCTTGTAGAATTAGAGAAAGGGAAGAGCAATTATGTAAACAACCTTCAATTACCAAAATAAGAGGGTGATTATTGAAATAACCCTCAATTACCGAAAGGAGAGAGCAATTATAGAAATCGACCTTAATGCAATTAATGTGTTGATTTAATACTAAATTTATATTACAAATTTGAATTTAAATATGACAGTAATCAGCCGGTCGACGTGTTCTGGTTCGGTCGACCAAAACGACATACCTAGTGGAGGTCCTTTTTGTCATGATACGAGCGGTCAATCGGTCGGTTGCGTTTGACCGGCTTTCAGGGAGCTTCGTCGACTGGGACCCTAGATAGACTCGCCGACCGGATTCATCGAGGGTAGACTTGATCAATCTATTTGATTTTTCACATGACCGGTTTGTATCTTGTCTCTTTGTGTCATTATATTTAGCCGTTCAATTATTTTGAGATTCATGCCAACAATATTAATGTGTACACAATATAACTATTTAATTATTTTGCAATAAATAATTATTTTTGCATAAATCAAACTAAATAGTCCCTTATAAAAAACTAGCTTTTCTTACTTTCTTTTAGTTGACTTGTAATTTGTTTGTCAATATTTTTCTTCGTCCGTCCGTCCTCTTGTGTCATAGCAGACAAAGGCAACTTCTTTAATAAGAACGAAGTCAATTCAACTAATGGGAAGCAAAGTGCCGCACATATTGTCAGTGCGAGCATTATTCATTAATTAATTAGAGACAGGGCCACATTCTTTTAAAAAAGCGATTTTTACGCACTATAGGCGTTCTGCATATTTTCTTTTAAGTTTATTATTACGTATAACCTACCATTTGATGCCAGATTTTTTTCTTAATGTATCATAAAACTATCCGATCCTCTCTCTCAGAACAAAATTTCTCTAAAATTGTTAAGGAGAGGAAGAACTTGAAAGAATGGGAATATATTGACCAGATTTATGTACAAATGCTGGTGGATTCGGCTTCGATCTAAAGATGGGAATTAGATGCGAAGCTAGCTGCCTCCATATTCCTAAGATTAGAATAAGAACCATGAGTATAAGGTAGCCCTGAATGTTTCTCTCTTTCTTTCTCTGTGTGTGTGTATGTATATATATATATATATTATTCTTGAAAATGTCTGCGGACATTTACCACTTTCAAAAGAGCTATGTATATAATGTGAGAAGAACCAAATAAGAGTAAGAAGAATACAAAGAAGATGAAAAATCTCTTGGGATTGAGAATTTGGTTAAATCAAAATATCTCATGGTACCACCACTATTTATATGGTGCATTAATCACATGTACGGTACATACGCAATCACACATGAAGTAAAAAAACACAATGTACAAATAATGAATAAAGTGTGAAGCAAAATAGTTGATGTGTGACTTATGTGTCTTGTTCGCCTGTTCAGCCATTGCCCAAGTTAACAAAGTCAACTTGAATTATTGAGAGAATTTGCTATCAGATTGCAGTAGATGTCTAGCCGAACTAGTTTATCAATATGTATGATCACTTAGTTGCCTTGCTGAGCTATCTGGTTGAAATGTTTTGATCGAATTGTGATTAAATTGTCTACTGAACTGTTGTGTTGAGTTGATCTGCTGATTCACAATCTTCGTAACAAATATGTATGTGTTGAATCTTGATTTATCTGTGAATCACACGCAAGAAATAATGTAGGTAAGAGGAGAGAGAGAGGGAGGGAGAGAGGACAATAATCTATCTTGATCAATCGTGTCTTATTCATAAAATGATTATTCTATTTATAAAGAAAAAGATACAAATAATCCTATTACCATTATTTCCCCGTTTTAAAGTGGTCCATATTGGGAATTTTTTGGTGCTTTACAGGTGTAATTAACTCCGTCGTCTGGCTACTTCATGCCTTGGTCGGCTAACCTTAGTCGGCTCTGGGTTGGTTGGATCGGCTCAGTCGGTTGAACTTGGATGTATGAGTCGGCAAGTTGATACAGTTTGGTTGTAAATCCTTAATTTATGCTATAAAACTTCTAAGGTGTCTCTCGAACGGTTCAAGATACTGTGACAGCAACGGGATCTTCCTTTTGATTGGTTCCGCGGGAGGGTTGGCTATTGCATTGTGGCGTTATTCCAATAGTAGCTGGCTCAGATGTTCTTCTAATTTGTGTCTGGCCGAATGGCTCGAGGTTTGGTTATCCAGTAGCTTATATATCACTCTCATGACACAATTGGCTTTGATCTCGCCGGCTTGGCTCGGACAGTTTCACCAGTTCGCCCAAAATACATCATTCTTCCTCAAACTCCTTTCTTCTTGGCCATTAATTCTCCTTACGAACAGTGCCAGCACATTTTTTATGTGCAAGATGGTAATAATGTTGTCATTCCCAACGAGAGAAAAAAGCTGGGGGTAGGCGATTGGTCTCATAGTTGTAACTAAGTTGAGAAATTAATTATAGATGGAAAGGAAAAGGAAATGAAAAGCCGTAAATATGGACCATCGGAGCAATTCAGTGCGCATCAAATATCTACTCTCTTGTACGAGCGGTTGCAGCTCGCTCGCGAGAGTGGCTTAATATGCGCATGACTTCCGGAGTTCCGCACCGATGTGCTCTCGCATCTCGCACACGTGCCGCTCGTGGGAAGTTCTGTTAGTATTACTATTATCATTTTTATAATCATGAAAAATTACAAAATTT
>NEWO01000149.1:892247-968312 GCA_003013225.1 Phalaenopsis aphrodite | reverse complement strand
TCTGCCCAAAAACTCTTAGGAAGCCCTGCATTCAGTCTCAAACACCTTGCCCTTTCAGTTAAGGACATGTTCATCTTTTCTGCCACACCATTCTGCTGTGGTGTCTTCCGTACTGAAAAATGCCTCTGAATCCCATGCTCCTCACAGAACTTCTGAAACTGTGAATCTGTGTACTTTGTGCCATTATCAGACCTCAAATACTTGATCTTTATGCTAGTTTGGTTCTCCACCTCAGCTTTCCACAGCTTGAATTTAGAGAAGACTTCAGATTTCTGCTTCAAGAAATACACCCAAACTTTCCTGGAGAAATCATCAATAATGGTAACGAAATACTGAGATCCTCCTAATGACAACTCCCTAGTAGGGCTCCATACATCAGAATGCACATAGTCAAGGATTCCTTCAGTTTTGTGCTTTCCAGTCATAAAACTAACTCTAGTCTGTTTTCCAAGAATACAGAACTTACAAAGATCGAGCTTGCAGCTTTTAACCCCATGCAGCAGATTTCTTCTATGCAATTCTGTCATCCCACGCTCACTGAGATGACCCAGACGCATATGTCATAGTTTTGTACTGTCATTATCTGACTCCACAGAATGAACTCCACCTACAACTGTACTCCCTAACAGTCTGTAGATATTACATGCAGTCAACTTTCCTTTCATTACTGTCAGTGCACCCTTAACAATTCTGATGGTTTCCCTATCTTCATCTATTTTAGGAATAAAACCATTTCTATGTAGAGTGCCTAAGGAAATCAAATTCTTCTTCAAATCTGGAATATGTCCGACATCACATAACGTTCTAACTGTGTCATCATACATCTGAATTCTGACTTCTCCAATACCAATAATATTGCAGCATCTATCATCACCCAAATAGACTGAGCTAGAATTAGTTGACCTGTATGAAGTAAACCACTCCTTGTTAGGTGTTATGTGATAAGAACACCTTGAATCAAGAATTCATGCATCTGTGAACTGAGTTGATGAAACTGAGAGCATATCGTCATCACTGCAGTCTGAATTTTCACTCTGCACCACATTTACAGACTTTGATGAAGTATCACCTGTCTCCCTAGTCTGCTTCTTCAGCTTTGGACAATCTCGCTTCATATGACCTAACTCCTTGCACTTGTAGCAATGAATTTCCTTTTTGCCTCTAGACTTTGATCTGGAATTTCGCCTTCCAGATCCCTCCTTCTCTTTCCTACTTCCACGATCCTGCTTACTCTTCACATATAAACTGTCACCGTGAGAGCTTTCCCCTACATTCTGCTTTCGCTGGTTGTGAGTCAATAATGCTGCAGTAATCTCATCAACTTTGATAGTCTCTTTCCCATATGTCAGAGTAGTCACCAGGTGTTCATAGGAAGAGGGCAATGAACACAACAAAATCATCGCTCGGTTTTCATCCTCAATACTCACATCAAGCCGTGACAGGTCTGTGATTATTTGATTGAAGTCATTAACATGCTGCGCCAGATCACACCCTTCTTGCATCTTCAGCTCATACAACTTTTGTTCCAGATACAACTTGTTCGTCAGAGATTTTGTCATAAACTGAGTTTCCAATTTCTTCCAAACTTCTCACGTGATACATAACCTCGTCTGTCAGACATAGTTGTATCGTCGTTGCCGCTCGCTTTTGCAGTTCTTCCCAATCTTCATCATCCATGACATCTGGTTTTGCTGCCCGCAGAGCTTTCAAGATTCCTTGTTGCGCCATCAGATTTTTCACCCTTGTTTGCCACAATCCGAAGTTATCAGTTCCATCAAACTTCACCACCTCGAATTTCGCACCAGAAAATGTCATCTGAAAATTGAACCTACAACAAAACTTTTGCAAATTCCTCTGCAACCAGAACTAGCTCAGCACCATAACACATTGTGTTATGACATGGGCTAAGGAGATTCATTATTAAGCTCCATGGCCTAGCACAAGTGAAGATGACAATATAAAATGCCAAGTAACAAGGCAATTAAGCCCAGAAGATCTGCCTCTTTAAGCAACTATGGAGGATTCATGGGGAGAAGAACGACCAAGTTTTATACATATCAACAATAAAGAATAAGCAAAAAAGTTTTTTATTCATCTTCGGCTCGCTAAGTAGTTCATGTTCGATTCATTCGTTAAGTAAATGAGTCAAACACGAACAAATTTTTTAAGCTTGATTTATAAGAAAATTAAACACAATCAAATATTTGTTTGTTCGTGTTTGGCTCAATTTGGCTCAAATTAACTAGTATATATTATAAAGGGTTTTATATTTTCTAGTATACATCACAGTTATTAGCATAAATCTAAAAATATTTAGATAGCTCAAGTGATGGCCAGGCAAAGAAGGTGTCCTATAATATACTACTACATGGACAGGAATCAACTGACATATTATGTCGAGAGATTCAAACTGCGTGTCACACCGAAAGTCTCGACCAATCGGGACACAAACAAAAAATGTTTGATCGCGGCTAATTGATCGACCTGCCTTTATCGCGCCCGATGAAATTTACATTCGACCAGGCGCCTCGGCACGTTACACCATTCATGTTCGACAGAGTAATTCACCGACTCTCTTAACAGATTACCCTTGAGAGGCTATTTTTCTTCTCTCTTATCTTTTCATTCACTTGATTCTCAAACTCTTTTAGGGACTCTCAGGGCGCGTTCACAGAGAACAATTTAAGATCCTACAATATTATATTAACAAAGTGATAAATGTATATATATATATATATATATATATATATATATATATATATATATATATATATATATATAATTATATAGTTATTTATTTATGGGTCAAAAAAGTACTAGTTTTCTCAAGAGCCTGCCAAATCAATGCATGTGACCGCCAGACAGATTCTTATCTGCTTCTCTCTGATCTCACCACCTGATAAAACCCTATTGTCCTCATTTCCTCATAAACCCCATAAAGCCATAACCAAACAAAATACGCGTCATCACCAACATCCAATCTTCATTTTTTTCCTTTCATTTTCAATTTCCATTAAACCACGAATACAGAAATAGTAAGCCGCACAGCTCCAAACCCTAAGCATCCAACGACAAACACTATATAGTTCGAAACCACTGCCACTGTAGCACTCCCCAGCTGCAGCAGAATAAACCAAATTTAACGCCCACCGCAATCTTACTCCATATCTCCCATAATAACTACTGTAGTTACTGCTATATTTATATAACTATATAACAATATCATTGGAATGAGAGAGAAGACGAGTCGATCAATCCCACAGCAGGCGTCGCCAACCTCGGCTCGTATGCAAACCCTCTGAACTCTCCGCCGCCACTTTCGCCGGCGGTAAAAGGGCACGTCGGCGCCCATCTCCACTCCTTGGTTATGAAGTCGAAAAGAATGATTTCCGTAGAACCTTTGATCGTGATTGCGAGAATATCTCCATGACCGACGCACTCGAACCCTCGGCCACCTTCAGCCTCACTGAACTGAGAGTATATCTCCGGCGGCATGCGCTCTGTTTCCGTCCAAGCCTTGGAGCAGGGCTGCAGCGACCACACCCTGACGCTACGCGGAACGCTGAGCTTGCTCTTCTCTACGGCGGCGATTATGAGTACGGACGGCGGCGATCCGCCGCGCAATGCGAGGCTGGGAGAACGGAGAAAACGGCGCATGGGAGCCTGGATTTTGGACCAGTTATTAGCGGCCACGTCGTAGGAGAGGATGGCGAAGGGAGCGGAGCTCATGCAGTAGAATGTGTTTTGTGAGAAGACGAGGCGAGCTGGGTCGGGGCTGCAGAGGCGAGGGAGTTGACTGACGGTTGACCACGGGGAGTAGAAGCCGGTGGCGCCGTCGGCGTGGAAGCATTCAGCGGTGAGGTTTTTGACTGCGTAAGGGGAGATAAGGTCATCGCCGGCGAGGATGAGGGAGAGGGAGGAAGGCCCGGCAGTGAGGCCGACGGAAGGGTAGAGGCGAGGATGGGGAGTGGGGGGGAGGTGGGCGACAAGTTTGGAGAGAGGATTGGAGAGAAGGATGGTTTTGGGACCAGGGGAGTCGGAGATGAAGCAGAGTATGCCGGAGTCGGAGGCAGCGGGGGAGAATCCGGGGGGAAGGAAGGAACAGAGCGGCAGGCGGAGCCAGAGTTTGGTGGTGGGATCGAGGAGAAGTGCGGGAGGAGAAGGATTGGTGGAAGATGAAGGCTTGGTTGAAGAAGGGAGGAGAAAGAAGGCGAACCAGGGGCGGCGGGGGGCGAGGCGGAGATTGGCTTCAAGAAAGCTGTCGGAAAAGAGGAGAGAGTACCAACGTTTGCAGACGGCTCGACAACGGAAGAATTCGGGTGGGGGGAGAAGGGCAAGGATGCGGTCGACGAGGCCGGGAGGGAGATTACGCCATATTCTGCTGTCCATTTCGACGGCGACGGAGGATGAGCTGTGCTTCATGGACTTCATCGTTAATAGAAATTATGTGGACGCATGGATGTGAATTGGTGGGAGAAAGATGGAAGCTTTGGAATGGTGATTTATAGGGGGAGAAGAGAGAGGGGATCATACGTCCAATCTTGGTCTGAGTTGTGATGGGGCACTTCTGCTTTGGCGTGAGAGGGTAAGCAGAACTAAGAAGCTAGTAGGGCACGAGGGACGAGAGAGAGAGAGAGAGATAGGGTAAGAGGCGAAAGGAAGAGGAAGGGAGTAATCGAATTTAGGCTTTTGCCTTTTCTATCTCGAGTCACATTTGCTTGGCGACTCCTCATTCTTTCCATTTTTGTTTACTGTTCATTCTTGTGCTGCTAGTGGCTTTCAATACATCTGGTTGCCACTTGCCTCCTAGGTTTTTTTTTTTAATTATAATTTTTTTTGGGGAAAGGGGGTTAATAAATATGGGGGACTGATTATATGCTTAGAGTTTCATTGGTGTCAGCAGTTGCCAAACAATGCATTAAATGAGTTGAAGGCTTGTCAACATACTCAATCTTTTTGGTTTTAGGTGAATCAATCAAAATTTTGATTTTTATTTTTTTTATGTTTTTTTGGATTGAAATAGTTTTTATCAGATTTTAGCAATTTCAATGAAAAATAGAGTTTTTAGTTTGGGAAGCTCATGAATTGTGAACGAATACTCTTTCTCCATCAAATTTTAAGCTTCCTATGGTTTGAATTTTTATTAAATAATTTTCTTTTTTCAATATTTTCTAAAAAATGTGATTTCCCAATCAAAATCTGATTTTTAAATTAAATTTTTGCGGCATTTACATTTGAGCCGATCAATTCTTATGTATGTATATATTTAACATTCGATATTTTGTTTTTTTTACATCTATTCCAAACAAATTTTTAGTAACAAATTAAAATTATTTGTTATTTAACTTTTTATCATATGAGTAAGTGGTCAAATAGTCTCAGATTATTTATATGGGGTAGTTTTAGTCGAATTTATATAAGTGTCAAAATAGTCACTAAAATTTAATTTTTTTTATCCCATAGAATATTCTCATATAAATAAATATTCTTCGAATTATTTAGACACTTTAATGTCATACTCCTTTTCATATATGAATAATGTCTCAATACATACATACATACATACATATATATATGTACCATATTTTCTTATGTTCATATATATATATAAGTATTAAATGTTGTGTTTGTAAATTTTTGGATGTGATTGAATAAAACTAGTTATAAAACTTTTATTTACGTACAAAATTCCAAAAGAAAATATGGTACATATAATTGATTTGCATGTACTCAAAACAATACAAAGTCATGGAAGAAACCAAAGATAATTGAGTGCTTTTGAGAACCTAGATTTAAGGTAAATATTTTTCTAAAATATAAAATATGAAAGTTTCGTTTTGTAGGTTGAGATTTTCGCATGGGACGTGATGAACCTGTATTGTATTTCTCAAAGATTAAAATTAAAATAAAAAGAAAACAACATTATATTTTTCATTTCTTTTTTTGTTTATAGTTAATTAATATATAGAACGTGTTTCATTTGTTACAATTTTGTGGTCAGATAAACTAAGCTGTAAATAATAGTTTTAAAACACACACCACACAATTCCTTTGTTACATATCTAATACTTAAAAGTATGATTTTTACATTTAGAACTAATGCATGTTGGAAGATTCACGAAGGTGATGTGATTATTTACCGTCTTAGTATTCAGTACACTCAAATAATAAAAATGAAGTAAACTGGAAGAAAGAAAAAAAAAATCATGTATTTGTTGTTATATTTGCAAAAAAAATTGATCATCGTGCTTCTGAATATTATCATAATCAAGTAAAAACTAACTTGGTCATAAAGAGGAAGTGGATTCTATCTTATTATTAGCATTCAGAAGAGAGAAACATGAAAAAAAAATAGTATTTAGATACCAAAGAGGGTAATCATATGTGTGGAAATAAGGACATGTTCGTAGAGATTTAAGTAATGGAGACTCAAATTTATTTCAACGACTCTTCAAAAATTCTAGTAAAAGGAAAAGGCGAAATCATTATTCTTTTTAAAGATGAAGTCATCAATTTATTTTTGGTGTTTAATATATCCCAGATATGAAGAATAATATTTTAAGCTTGAGACAATTACTTGAACAAGGATTATATGAATATAAAAAAGCTAACTATTAAAAATAATTTAAATGAATTAATAGCCTAAGTGAAGATGAAAAATAATAGAATATTTATTATCATTATAAAGAATGACATAATGAAATGCTTAAGGACTTGTATAAAATATTCATCATATATTTTTCATATGAGGCTCAAACAATTATATTTAATAGATTTAAATATTATGTAAAAATAAAGAATGGTATGTGGGTTGTCAAATAGCAATCATTCAAATCAAATTTGTGGATGATGTGTATTTGAAATATAACGCAGAAAAAAAGTTTCCAAGTGAAGCATGTTTTAGAGCAAAGATGCCTCTTCAATTGATTCACATGGATTTATATGGACTTGTTGCTCTGACATCATTTGGTAAGCATCACTATCTTCTTACCTTTACTACTCATGATTTTTCAAGAAAAATTTAGGTCTATTTTTTAAAAGAAAAATTAGAAGCTTTTAGGATGTATAAGAAATTCAAGATAAAAGTGGAGAATGAAAATGGTAATATGACAAAAACCACCTGATTAGTTCGAGGTGGCGAAGTTATTTCTAAAATATTTAAAGATTATTATGAAAAATATGATATTTGATGTCAAGTAATAACATCTTTTTCACCGCAACAAAATGTTGTGGTTGAAAAAATAAATCATACTATTCTTAACATGGCGTGAAGCATGATTAAAAGCAAGAATATATATGTCTATAAAGTTTTAGGCTTAGGTTGAGACGTATTGCTTATATTCTCAATCAATGTCTGACTTCTATTTTACATGATAAGAAGCCTTAGGAAGCTTGGACATGGAGAACGCTAAATATCTCTAATCTGAAGGAGTTTGGCGGTATTGCATGTGCACATATTCCTAGACAAAAATAGGACTAAGTTAGATGAAATAAGCTTCAAACTCATCTTGATCGGTATTATTCTAAATCATATAAATTATTTGATCATAACAATTTAAAATTTATTTTCAGTGTAGAAGTAGAGTTTGATGACAAGGAGCATAAGATTGACAAAATTAAGTCATTCAAAAAGAAGCATGAGTGCCTGTAGAGTTACAGAATTAAGAGCATTCATCCAGAAATTAATTGCATGAATCCGATTCACGTCATCCAAGCGCAAGTGCCTTATTAACAAGCTCAAGCAATAATCAAAGAAAGACAAAAAGTGTTAGAGAGCTTCACTTAATTTGCTTATTTGCTCATAATGAGACATTGGTTTTGAATAACTCATAAAAAATTTAAAAATGGAGATGCACAATGGGTGAAGAAATCAAAATCTCTAGTGAAAAATGATATATGAGAGCTCACAACAATTTCAATTATGCATAAAGTTATTGTTTTATATTAGGTATATAAAATAAATAAGAATATAAAGGGAGTATTTGAAAAGAATAAAACATGTCTAGTGGCGAAGGACACAAACAAAAAGAATGTATAGACTATAATTAGGAATTTGTTCCTATTTTTCGATTGAAAATTATTCGCTTAATCATTTTTCTTGCTGCACAAAATAATAGATTTGTTTATCAAATAGATGTAAAATCTAATTTTTTAATTTAATTTATTGAAGAATAAGTATATGTCGAACAACCATTGTGATATATTAAAGACAACCATAAATCAAAAGTTTGCAAATTAAGGAATGTTTTATATGGCTTAAAACAACCACCAAGGGCATGAGCTACAGGAATCAAGTCATATTTCAAACAACATAGTTGCACTCAATGCCCTTGTGAGAATGCCCTCCATGTGAAAAAGCATGATAATTGAGATACATTACTTATTCGTTATATGTAGAAGATCTTAGTTTTATAAGGAATAATCCACTTTTATTCAAAAAATTTAAGCAAACTATTGTGAAAGAACTTGAGATGACAGCTCTTGGACTTATGTCGTTCATTCTTGTAATTGAAGTGAAGCAAAAAAAAAAAGAGAGCATATTTATTAAACAGGAAACATATGTGAATGAA
Organism: Phalaenopsis aphrodite; assembly: GCA_003013225.1. NCBI lineage: Eukaryota > Viridiplantae > Streptophyta > Magnoliopsida > Asparagales > Orchidaceae > Phalaenopsis > Phalaenopsis aphrodite. The sequence goes on along the minus strand of NEWO01000149.1, from coordinate 959,742 downwards.
GCTGTCAAAAATTCGAAATGAGAATTGCATTCTAGTAAGCAAGCCATTGAAATGTGCACCAAAAGATCAAGAAAGAAAATGAAAATTTAATAGATTCAACTATGTTCAAAAGTTTAATCAGGAGCATGAAATATCTGACATACACATAATCTAAACATTCTATGTACAGTTGATAATTGTTGGTCGTTACATGAAAAATCCCTCTAAAATGCATTTAAAAGAACCTAAAAGGATTCTTCGTTATATTAAATGTATGCTAACACATTGATTTATATATTCTCGTTCTAATGAAATTTTACTTATAGGATATCTAGATAGTGATTAGGCTAAATACCAAGATGATAGAAAAAGTACGAGTAATTCTTTATTTTATATGGGTAAAACTCTATTCACATAGTATTAAAAAAAATAATCGATTATTGCCCTCTCATAATGTGAAATTGGATATCTTGCAGCAACATCATGTGTGTGTCATGCAATATGGCTAAAGAAACAACTTAAAAGATTAGATGTTTTCAATATGAAGCTATAAAAATCTATTTTGATAACAAATCATCAACAACATCATCAAAAAATCATGTTAGACATGAAAGAAGCGAACATATGTATATTTGTTTTCATTTTACAAGAGACCAAATCAAAGATCGACCAAAAAGCACAAGTGGAGTACGTGATAACTGAAGATCAAGTTGTAGGTATTCTCACCAAAACCGTTAATTGCAGTACGATTCATAAACTTGAAGACCCTTCTTAAGATGGTCAATGAAAAATTTTTGTTTCAGGGGGAGTGTATGGAATTAAACCAAAATTATTGAATAGTAGAAAAATCTATAAGAAAGTATTTAATAAAGTGTCTTTAAGTATTCTGCATCCACTAAAATATAAAAAACTTTATTATAGACTTATATAAATTATGCTAGTGTATGAAATGTTTCTAGAATAATGTTTGCATAAGTAATAGGTCCTTCGCCTCATCATTTTGTGTATGAATGAAAAAAATAAAATTCCTCTATCTTTGTTGTCTGCACAAATTTTACATTCACCTTCGTGTATTCTCCACACATATACGCGCGCACCCACTAAGTTTTTTGTTAGGAAGAGTTTGCAAAACATGCATTTGATGCTTTTTTTGGAGGTAATTAAGTATTACTGATAATATGACTCATACTTATGTTAGCATTAAAAATCATCTCAATCCAGCTTGAATATCATCAGGCTTAAGGAGGCATGAGCTATTCCAACTTTATTAGCTCATAACACACATTTAGGTAAGCAATAATATAAATCAGTGCTTCAACTCCTTGAGATAGTGTTATCCACACCTAAATTCCTAATGTAGACGATGCTCTTTTTTTGACATTATTATATATATTGATCATGCAATATTAGCAAATAGTATTTTCACATAGATTAGCAAATTCATTCAAGAAGGATATGTAGATGACAAGTAAGATTTCAATAGTAAACTTAATTATAATAATTAAGTAAGTTATTCCAATCGATTTTGAAGTAGAGATGATATTTTAATTAATAATTTTTTTTTTTTGTGCTTTAAATGATTATTTAATAATGAATAATATAGAGTATAAAAATGAATAAAAATAAATAAATTATTTGGAATGTGATGCACAATGACATAAGGTCTTTGGCATTTACATGCATAAGAAAATCAATGATACACACTTATATATATACACTTGATTTGTAGTATTTCGAGCCAAAACGAGTCGAACACAAACGAACAAATATTTGTTCGTGTTCGGCTCGTTAACTTAGTGAACGAGCCAAACACGAGCTTCTCAACGAGCCCAACACGAGCTGTTCGCGAACAACAAGCCATTCTGACAGCCCTAGATATAGTGGTTCTTGAAAGTTTTCTAATATTAGTAACACACTTATAATATTTTTTTTTTATAATTGGGTTGACAAATGTCATTGAAAGTAATGCTTGTGTCAATAAATACTACATTTCAAAGAATTAATTTTAAAGATTAAATAATATTCAATTAGAAAATTAAAATTATGCCTGTAAAAGAATTTTTCATTCCCAACCCAAACTCCACTCAGCTAATCCTGCAATCAAATTTACATGAAAATCACTGAAATCATGATAGAATAGATCACTCTCGGCCCAATCCAAAATGGATATGATGATTCAGTTTTAACACACAAAAAAAATAAATTAAGTCATTATATTTAGGCTAATTTTGACTCAAATCTAAGCTGAATTCCACTTGAATCCTATATACACCAACTGAACTGAACATATTTGTGCATGCCAATGTTGATGTCTCAAATTATAGCTGGCCTTTGACTTTTCTGTTTTAAGTTCTTGTCATTAAGTCAACACTTGTTTAAACAAGTCAACCTAAGAAAAATCAAGTAAAATATTATTAAAAAATTTTAAAAACAAAAAAACAAAACCATACGCGACTTAAGACTCTCTCCTGACAGTTACTAGAAAGAATACATGGGTATGAATATACCTGCAAAAAACAGAATTTCCAGCCATATACTCAACGATATCACACAGTATTACAACTACAAGAAAAAAAAAATGAATTTTTTTTCATATATTCAAAGAAAAGTATTAAAAGCAGATTGATTTTATATTTCTAAGGCCCAAATTTTCAAAACTATGACCTTTTTAATCAGAAATAAGTCGAACAGAAAACCCAAAATTGAAAGTTTTCAAGGCTGCTGCCTTTTTGCAGGCTGCATAAAATCAGAACCGTGCTCCTTTTAACTATTTAAGGCAAGATGAACTCTATGACAGGCCAAGCTCCATGACATGATGTTTCCTCTTTAAAAATTGCAGAAACTTAGAAGAAAACCTCATTAGTATCTATCAACTTCTCTCTCAAATTTAAAGCCTGCAATTCCTACATTTTTACGGAGAAATATTAACATTATTCATGACTACTTTGATCTCAACTGGTATCAGAGAGAGCATACATTAAATGCCTGGATTAATAAGCATGAAGATGAAATTAAACTTTATCAGCTTTTCATTTAGGCTGGCAATTGTTTGTTGCTGTTTCCAGTTTCTTGAGAGAAAATATGTAAATTTGTGAATAATTCAAGATTCAAAATATGCAAAGAAATTTTCCAATAATTAAATCAATGCTCCAGACCTTGTTAGACAATCAGCGGCAAGTGATATACTATACTTTTAAATGAAACCTGAATTTTTAATTGAAAATACTACGAGAATTTTCATGTGAGTTTGCAAGGAGAGTAGAAAAGAAGAACCCAACAAGTTTCTGCGTAGACAAACCAAGTTTGCAGCTACAGCTTAATTACGTACGCATATGAAGCAATACCACCAAGCAGCAGATAAACCAGTGGCGAGAAGACCGTTGTAATTATGCTAAGAAAAAGTTGCAGATAAAACAGTGACAGGAAGATGGTTATGATTATGCTAGAAAGGTACAACATCTTTAGCTTATACAGTAGCCGATAAAAAGTGATACTGTAAGAGAATATAATAAAAGGTGGATTCTATAGACAGAGCACCCAATTCCTATGTATGTACATGTCTAACACGGCCTAGACTTTATTTTTTATATTTATAGCACACAAATCATTCATATTTTAACTTTTAAAAAGTGAAATTCATATTTTCAGGCATGTGAATACATAACAATTGAGTGATACGAATGCATAGCTTCCTTATAAAAGTAGTTTAAAATTTATATAATCCTTATTAAAAAAAAAAGTTTGGTTGAGTGATGTTGAGAAAATTAGGGCGAAGAAAAACTAGAACGACACAAATCCAGAAGAACACAGAGATTTAACGAGATTCGGCCAAGATGCCTACGTCCTCGGGAGCAGAGCGGCGAGTTCCTTTCAATATTCAGAAAAGGGTTTACAGAAATCAGGGATACCTCCTGGGGTTACTAACATGCTTATTTATAACCCCAGGAGTAGACCATAGGCACAATATGTAATTACAACATTACCCATGTACCAAACCGCGGAGCTTTGACCTCGCACCCCAACTCACGTAACTTCCCAATTTGGACAGATCCTTCAGCTCCGCTCCGCTCTGCTCAGCTTCGATCCAGCGTATGTCCCGATATGGAATATGAGTCATACCATAACAAGTGACATATATAAGACTTCTAAAATGAATGTGAAGTCATAATAAAAAGAGAAGGAAATGGTTGTTTTATAATTATGATCATAGTTTTAGCACTTATTTGTAAAAGAAAAGACAGAAATATATATCTTACTAATCCACAATCCATTATCAATCCTAATTCCTATGTATAAATGAGAAGGATAAATAAAAGCAACATCTTCTATAATTTGTTGGTCTTCAGCACCATATTAATTGTACATCATATCAACACATTTTATATAACAATCCAAAACCTATGCCAGCGTTAAACACTCTTCATTTACATCATAAAATAAAATTCAAATTATTACAATCTTCCTTTTTTTTTTTCATGCACCTATTCATTTCTCTACCATTTATTAAACTCTTCACTTCCCCTCCTTTGTTTTCTTCTTGTACTATCATCTTCTTAAGCTTATATTTTAGTATCCATATGTGCTCATAAATTCTCATTCATTATGACTTATGTTCGTGTAGTCAAAATATAACTTATATTAGAACTGAACATCATAGCTATGCCTGAGGAATCTAATCCATCAAATCTTACTTCTTATGTTCATTTATCGATCTCCGAAATTCATAATCTAATTGTTGAGATAGCCCACATAATAATCCCTTAAATATAAAGCATTACTTTTGTGTGTGTGTGTGTGTGTGTGTGTGTGTGTGTGTGTGTGTGTGTATATATATATATATATACATATATACATATATCTAAAGCACATATATTCATAATGCTCAAAATTAACTTTCATGGGATTCTCATTGCGGATTATGAGGTTTGAAAAAAATTTATCTCGTCCTCAGATAGAGGTTATTCGATTGAAGTAGGTGGGGAGAAAGAAAAAATCGATTGAATTAGAGTAACTACTCTACACACAACCCGAATTTTGCATCGCCACTCTAATAAATAAGAGAGGAATTAGGACATAAAAATTAAGAATATTTCAAACATATGAAATATCACTTAATTATATCTCTTTTAATTAGGTTTTATAATAATATAAAAAAGACCATATAATTCGATATCTTCAAATTATATTACCTAATACCAATATTTATAATATGCAATTCCTAATTTACAAACTTTACTAGTTTACATAACAAATTATACTTAATATTTCAGTCAGGAGCACTTGAAGCTACACCCAGTGTGTTGCATAGCTTGCCCCTCACTTCCTTGGTCACTGACTTCTTCTAAATGGTAGATATTATTGAATTTATATCAAAATAATGGTGTGGCTCGTTGTTCAAAAATATTATGTATGAAATTCTTATTCCAGTATATATATATATATCTATATATATATATATATATATATGTATTTGTGTGTGTATAATTAATAAATTAAATTATTAGCATTCAAACTAATAAAATTTTTAACAAAACTTTCAAAAGAAATCCCATACTAATAAAATTACATATCATGAACTTGAAGAGGAACATTCTTTCGGGACATTTACAAATATGCCACACAATTCTTACGTATTTGCACAGCTAACACTTTAATTTTCATATTTTCATACATAACACTGAATTCGTTAATATTGTACAAAATTACTAATTTTTTAAAAGTGAATATACATTTTCATGCATGATTTTTTGGCACAAAAGTGCTATAAATAAAAATATCTCATATTTTATGGGGGGAAATATGACAAAAATAATATTTTAAAATAAAAAATTTGTAAGAACTTGCAATATCAATCATATTTGAAGCTACACTTTGAAGTTTACTATGTTGATGGATGTTCATGAGAGTTCTGATAGAGATAATAAATTGCACGTAGGATGTATGATAATAGAGTAAAGTGTCAAAACAGTCTCCGATTATTTACATAGGATTATTTTAGTCCCATAGTTGATAAAAGTGCAAAAATACTTTCCTACAATTTTAAAATTGAGTTCTTATAATCATCAATGAAGAATATAATTTCAACTTCTATATAAAGTGTCTAAGACTAATTTGACACTTCTATAGACCTTAGGGTTAAAAGGACTCCATGTAAATAGTCTGAAACTGTATTGGCACTTTCTATGATAATCTGTAGACGAGTCCATATAGAATAATAGTTGTAGAAAGGACTACTAAGGATGCAAGGAAGCGGCTTGTGCCGCTATGGGGGAGTGACAAGCGTGAACCAACACATGTTATTGAGTTACATGTAAGTAGGGATGTGCATTCAACCAATTTAAACAATTTATATAAACAATACCTAATTCATATGCATTTACGTATCTTAAACCAAAATTATGATTTTTACAAACATATCACTTTACTTATGCTTGAAAATGTAGATTTCACATGTCTACACTATTGAAAAATGTGAATGGGGTGTTGTTTGTAAAAATGAAAGTTCTCATGTGAGATACATAAAATAATAACAATTGTGTGTGTACCATAAATTCCACTTAAAATAATGTACTTTAATTCATTTTTTTTATTTCATCTTAAAATTTGAAATAACCGTCTATCAAAACAATTGAAAATTAAGTTTGAGTACTCTGTATGTGTGCGCGTGTGTGTATATATATATATATATATATATATATATATATATAGGCGTAAGATACGTAAATACATACAAAATTGCATGTCACGTGTGTAAATATGAAAGAGATATCTAAATACATAAGAATTATGTGCTATATGCAAATGAACTCGGAAAAAAAAAATCGATTTAATTTTTACTGTAGCCCAAGACTAGGGCTGTCAAAACGGCTCGTTGTTCGCGAACAGCTCGTGTTCGGCTCATTAAGAAGCTCGTGTTCGGCTCGTTAATTTCATTCGATAAGTTAACGAGCCGAACACGAACTAAGATGTATTCGTTCGTGTTCGGCTCGTTTTGGCTCGAAATACTATATATATATATATATACATACACTAAGTAGTATTTTAAAAAATCTAATTGACTACAAGGCTACAAAGATTTATAATCAATTAAAATATTGATTAGGAAAATAGAATAAAAATTATTAAATTAGATTCAAATGATGTTTTAATATAAATAATAATTTTTAAATCTTGCTCAAACTCTTATTGTCTTATGTACTATGACTACATGATTAGGGTTGTTAAAAACACTCTTTGTTCGTGAACAGCTCGTGTTCAGCTCGTTAAGCAAATGAGCCGAATACGAACACACTTTTTGAGCTCGAAAAATAAACGAGCCGTTTACACCCCTACCCAAGACCCAAATTCCTTAAATCTTTCTTGCCGAAACCCTAAATACAGTGGCATCTTGCTTCATTTTTTCATTGTTCAGTCCGCGCGATGCTGCAAATCCAGTTCCCTGCTCGAATTATGAAGTCATTCTTCTCTATGTCCTCTCCACCCACATCAAGCGTCGCCTTCTCTACCTTGCAAGAACTCTCTGCTAACCACAGAGGTTTTTCTTATTTACTCTTTTCGTTTAGTATTGTAGAGAAGTTTAGATTAATTCGGTAATTATGCAAACAAAGTGAAATTGAAAATGCGAAGGGAACCAGCATCCAAGCTGAGCATACATTCTGTTTGATGATTTGTTTGTGAGGGATGGGGGAAAACACAAGCAGTTTGCTTGAAAGCTTTCAGCTTAGCACTCCGCAGGCGGGGAGGTTCAGGAGAAAAGTGATTTTTGGAAATTTCATAATCTTCAATAGGCCGTTTCTCTGTGGAAGAAGCATAAATGTCATTGCTACTGATGAAATCTATCTGTTTTTTAACCTTAGGTTTGGCAAAAGTTATATTAAAGAAGGGTAAGACCCAACTTTTCAAGGATGGAAGTCCCATGGTTTACAGCGGCGCTGTGGATAGAATAATTGGCCGGCCACCGCCAAAAACTGGTGATGTTGTGTTGGTGGCAGATGGATCAGAGAAACCTATTGGATGGGGTCTATACAATTCAGCATCGATGTTCTGCGTTCGCCTTATGCAGCTAGAAGATGAGGTCATGAGGTAAAAAAGAAAATGCTTTAGATGAAAGTTAACACCTTTTTTATTGAGTTGTTACTCAGAAATAGTTTAACCTTGTGCATGCCTTCCACTCCTCCTACTTGACTTAATAGTTAATAGTGTGCTGAACATGGAGAATTACTTGTCTTAAAGGCTTAACTTTGTGCTAATGCAGCTTTTAAATAACCCTAGTTTCTAACATGCCACAACTTTGTTTATAATTTTGTCATATATGAACAGCATTAGTTGTTAAAGGTTTTATTTGCTGTAATGGTATCAATTAATCTTTTTTTTTTTTTTCTTTCTTTCTCTCAGGGATTCCTCTTGTGCATTAGACATGGAAAAACTGCTCAATAGAAGGTTAGATGATGCCATGAATCTAAGGAGGAGTTTGGGGCTTCCATCAGCTGACACAAATGCATATCGTCTTGTCAATAGTGAAGGGGACAGGTTCGATTCCCCAACCAATCTAAAAAAAAAAAAAGTTATCTTTATCCATCCTTAATCATGTTCAACTTAGGAGTGACTCTCTAATCCAATCTTTGTCACACACCTATCACATTTTCAAATTTCTTGAGGTCGGATCCTTTGCCCCTTTATGGAGCCCGAAAACATTTATAGCTCTCCTGTGGCTGCAACGTATTGGTGGTTAGGGAGACTGAGCTTTGGCCCAAGAGTTACCCTTGTCTGTCTATTAATAAGCTGTAACCAGTGGAGCCTTCTGGATCTTAAAATAGCTGCCATCTTGAATTTAACTATGGTTGCCTTGCTGGCATGCAGATTGTCTGGCCTTATTGTTGATGTTTTTGGTGATATTGCTGTTGTAGCTTCATCTGCTGCTTGGGTTGAGAAATACCGACCTGAAATAGAGTCATGTGTTGGCAGGATTAGTGGAGTAACTTATATTAATTGGAGGCCATCTATTGACATTTTAAAAGAAGAAGGATTGGATGGATCTAACCTCATGAACTTCAAGTCCTGCTCTCATGTGGAAAAAGTTAAGGTGAGAATTAGATATTGGAAACATATTCATGAATTAGTTCTCTTCTTACACGCACACCTTTGTTAGATTGCAACAATGATTATGTATATGTTTTAGAAAATGTAATATAGAACTTAATGAGCAAAGTGCCAAAATAGTACGCTGACTATTTACATGGGCTACTTTAGTCTCGGAGTCTATAAAAATGTCAAATTAGTGATTGTAATATTTTAATATGGGCTGAAATAGTTCTCAAGAAGACTATTTTAGCCGCCATTAGATTTTGAATGATTGATATTTAAAGTGGATTTCAATATTTTGAATGTGAAGGGAATGGAAAATGAACAATTTTTTGTTTTCGAAAAGGTAGATAAATGGCTTAAAATATGTTAGTAGAAGTGCTCCTATATAAAAAGATATTCTAACTACATACACTCACATTTATCATCACTGTGCGCAATGGGCTCATTAGCCAACAAATTATTTATGGCTTAATATTTTTTTAAAATTTTTTTGTTTGTTTTTCTTCTATCTGAGAATGTTATTTACGTTTGTTTGATGAATGTTTAAATATAATGTCCGTTCTATGGCGATTATATTGTGATTAGAGATGAAGATGTTGCAAATAAATATTTTAAATAGGCGTTCCTTTCCGTTTTAATTTTTTCTTCATGACCTAGTCAATAAAGTTTGTAGAAGTTGGTATTTACATGGCTAATTTTGACCTTCTATTTTCTAATTATATTTTTAACAGCTGTTGCTTGATTCTTATAGTTATACATCTACACCATCTGAAATCACCAGACTTTGTTTTTTTGGTCCAATTTACTTTCATTTCATCATCTACTACAATACCATTTGTTTTAAGTTAAATTAACTTAAAAGTGTTTTCCATATGCTAAGCAAACATGCTTAGAACTATGGATGGCTTTTACTATGATATGAATGGGAGCCAAAATTGGCGAACAAATTGCAGGAATTATGTTGAAAAACCTAAATTAGGGCTAATTTGATTAATCTTCAAGAAAATAAACAAAAGATACAAGGGGTGGTATACAATTTGAGAGGTAGATCGACTCTCCACAAACTCTAGACACGTCTAGGAACAAGAAGAGATTGAAAACTGCATAAATCCAAACATACGTAATTAGGAGCTTAACGCCCCACTCAGGGATTGGAATCATTCTAGGCTAGACTTGGGGTTTCCCCCCGCTCTTCTGGGTTGGCCAAGCCGGTTTAGGAGGGACCGGTGTAACATATTATTCCAGTAAAATTTGGAATACGTAATTAGGGGCTTAACGCCCCACTCAGGGATTGGAATAATTCCAGGCTAGACTTGGGGTTTCCGCCCGCTCTTCTGGGTTGGCCAGGCCAGTTTAGGAGGGACCGGTGTAACATATTATTCCAGTAAAATTTGAAATACTAAGAATAGTAGGCCTACTTTGGCAGTGAAGGCTGCTCATTTATTTTCTGCAAATGTAAGAAAAAGAAGCCTTCTTTTTAATTTGGATTCAAATTGACTTTACAAATGTGTAAGGATATCAATTAACTTGAAACAAATGTTGCAGAATTACATGAAATCGATATCTATCCTTTGGCAGAGATACTTCCTAGCAAATATCTACAGTTTCTTGTGAGATCAAATGCACTAAATTTTTAAGAGTGACTGGATCCCTTATAGCAAACTGGAGAACTAGTTGTTGTTTTCCTGACTTAAGTGTTGTAATTTACTCTTTTACATTAATATTGAGATTGAGAGCGGGCATCAGTTGTCTTTCTCAATTTTCTTGGTGGATGGATAAAATTGGTTGCCATATTTGCAGGATTGCTTTGTTGTCTTATGAAACATGGAGCCAACAGGCTTTGGAGATTATGGGAGGAGGAATTGTAAGAAAAATCAATGCTAATCGAATAAAAATGTGCTCCACTTGTTTTTAATTGATCTTAAAGCTCACTTACAAGATATATTAATAGCCTTCTAAGTCTCTAATATGGAAATCAAGAAATTCACTAAAAAAATTAAATCTAGTATAGGAATATTAAAAAAAAAATTATTCACCGTATATAAGCTATTTGATGTTTTTGTAAAATTCTTTTCACTTTTATTTTATGAATAAAAGGAAAAGTACTTTAGAGAATTTTTCCCCCGGCTTCCTCTCTGACAGGCAGGTAGACCACGCTCGCGTCCTCAACCGCAGTTCTTTCTCTTTCCTGCACCCGTGCTCTCTTGCAGGCTTAACTCCAAGTAATTTAGTGATTAATATTATTTCATGTTTTTTATTATTTCACATTATAGCTACAATGAGTTTACTATAGCTGCAGTAAACCAAGTTTTTCTTTTCCATGTTTGCAATTTGGTAGAGGCTGATTATATTTTTTTTATTATGCACAAATAATTTATTTTTTTTCTTTAATATTTATAGTTCTTATTTTTTTTATACTGTGGGGCCCACGCCCTATGCCTTAGGGCATATGCCTCACCGCATAACATCTGAAATGCCCCGCCCAACTCTAACACCTTTGAAAACATTGATTTTGACTTAATCAAAAATAGATTAAGCTCTAATTTTCTACCTCCACAATCTGGGTGTAAGTCTAATTTTTTTTATTTTAGACCCATTTAGTATTAATTAAGGTCCCATCTTGATATCATAGGTCTTCTTGTTTATTTTAAGCTTGTATTTAGCACATTAGCCTTGATTTGATTAAACTAAGCTACATTTTAAAAGTATGCTTGTTTAGTGTATTTTTTTTTTTTAAAAAAATTAGATTTTTTTTAAAGACTTTCAAAGCATTTAAAAATTGTTTTAAATATTTTAGAAAAAGTTAATCCAAATATATTTTGCTTCTAGTAAAAAACACTATTGAAAGAAAAAAATCTAAAAATAAAAATGATCCCAAATGGTTCCTTAGATTCTACCTTTTTATAGGTAATTGAGAATGGTATATTCTACTCAGTTTCACTAGAGGGCCAGAAAACCGGTTTTTATGCAGATCAACGTGAGAATCGCCGCCTTGTGCATTCCATCTCGAAGGGCCGGAGGGTACTCGATGTTTGTTGCTATAGTGGTGGTTTTGCTCTTAACGCAGCAGCAGGATGTGCTGATCATGTTATTGGTAAAAATACCATTTGCTTATAAACAATTTTATTCTACTGTTCATTCCTCCATCTTCTATTTTAGCAGCTTTCATGGCAAATTAGCCTTTTTTTTAAGTTTATTGAAACATATTCTAAATTATCTTCCTTTATGTTAGTTAATTAGTAAAATTTCTTGAACTTAACCATGCATGCTGGAATCTTCTTTTTTAGCATAGGAAAATTAATGCGTCTATTAACATCTGCCTTAGTCCAATAGGCCTTAATTTGATATTATGTCCTTCAATTGATTAAGAGAATATGCAGGAGTCCTCTTCCTCCTCCTCCACTATTTCCCCAGGAGGTGGATCAGAAATGCGCAGGCGTCTTATTGATATAGAACTTAAGGACTTTCTGCATCGCTACTGCTTCCCTTTTTCTTGCCGACCTACTTAGTTTGATTGCTGCTTACAAATGAATACTACAGCCCATACAAGTTCTTCTTAGGTAAAATTATTTTAATTTATATGATGGAATCTTGGCATTTATTCTCATCAACAGAAGCATCACATAAAGCATTAATTTTATATATATATTTTTTCAGTAGTTGGGGGAATTACATACATACCACTAATTTTTTATATATTAACATATCTAACGCATAAATCCTTATATTTACTTATATAACACTCAAATCTCTTAATCACATAAAAAAAAATCACTATAGTATGGATCGTTGGTCTTCTCCTGTAGGAAGCAATTCTGCAGTTGCCCTGGTGTTGTAGCTTCCATAGTTTCCACTGCAGATAGTCCTTGCGAAATGCATGTGGATCATTAGAATTAAGGGAAATTTACGTGCACACCATACGATTCTTATGCATGTACATATCTAACACCTGAACTTTAATATGTACAATTTTAACACCTTGCTGTTGTAAAGTTATGCTAAAAAGGTGCATATGGGTGGTGTAATCATCATGGCCTAATCTTCTATCTAACAATATAAAGAAAGACATGAATGTGATTTCAAACCTGTATGTGAAGATACAAAAGTACATAGTTTATCACCAAGTTGGAAAGACACAAATGAGTAGTTATATTTGCATTTTTTTTGTAATTTTATTAGCATATTTTTAGTGTCCATTATGATTTTTCTACTCGGATCTCGTCTGCTACAATTTCAACAAACTCCCAGCATTATTCCCCTATAGCAGGTGTTTCAGAAAAGCTCGGCCTGCCCACCATGCTAAAAAAGTTGTGTATGAATGGTTTACACCATAGTTTGATACCTTCATCACATTGCAGTAAGAAAAGCATCTATCGGTCTTCAAACTTGCATTAAAAATCACAAGCAAACGATCTTTTTCCAACCTTGCATTAAAAATCAAAAGCACGTACGGGTATTTATTTGGCGGTTCAGCATCCTCCCTTATACCACGCTAAGAAAAACACATACAGGGTTTCACTTGCACGAAAACACCCAAATATAATAGATTTTTCCTGTCGCGTTAAGGAAAGCACGTACTCGCACTTGAATGTTGTGGCAAGCTCACTCTTTTTCTTTATACCTTCAAGCACGAGTTGCCAGCAATTATGAATGCTCAAAATCACATCGTTTGTTCCAAAATTTGCAGATTGCTGCACTTTTTTATTATGCATATCAACAATTAATTGCATTCCATGCCTTTCAGTGCAGGCCTTGATTCTTCATTGGCTGCCTTGGAACTTGCAGAAGAAAATGTTCATTTAAATAATCTTGATCCAGGCAGAATCTCCTTTTTGAAAGAAGATGCTGCAGAATTTATGAAAATGGCTGCATCCAAAAATGAAATGTGGGATTTAGTCATCCTGGATCCTCCAAAACTAGCACCTCGTAGAAAGGTAAGTTGCTTCTGAGCAACTACGTAACTAAACTTTTGTGAGTAATATCATTTTATTTTTTAAAGATTTTATCCTGTTTTTATACTCTTTAGATTTATTTAGTAACTGATCCAAATTTGTGATATTCATATATTCATTTTCTTCTTTAAAATTCAATGTAAAAGCGGTAATTCAATCCTCATTCTTTCAAGGGCAGGAGCTTCAGTTTGAAATCAGTTTTAAGGCTTGTTCCCTATTTGAGAAATTCTTACGAGTTCTAACATATATACTGAATAGGTATTAATTCTGCAAAAAATTACTGAATAGGTATTAATTCTGCAAAAATTTACTTTGGTAAAGTATATTTGTTTTTTTTTCATAATCAGTTATTGATTGTTCTATGTCTCCTTCTTGCAACATGTAATCAGTCCTAGCAAGCAGGGGTTTGTTTTTTTTTTGGTATTTCAGGCATAACTGTCTTGATTAGTTGGTTCTAACCATTAGCTTTGTTTCTTTGTTTTATTAAACATAATACAATAGAAACATAAAACTGGTTATATTCCTTCCCTTCGTTTATAACGGTCAAATTTTCAGGTTCTGCAAAAAGCATCTGGCATGTATAAGAGTTTGAATTCTCTAGCAATGCAGATCACTAAAAGAGGCGGCCTCCTCATGACTTGTTCTTGTTCTGGAGCTATGACCCAAAGTGGTTTATTTTTACGAACCCTTCAGGCAAGTCATCATAGTCCCACTTGTTTTTGTTTTTTTTTTTTTGCAGCGGGGTGAGCACTTGAACCCATCATCTTAGGATTTTTCGTTTGTTTCCAACCAATGTGCTGCGCATTTGGGCACTCTTATTTGTCTTTGAGCATGAGATTTTAAGATGAGGAGTTTCTTTTCCAGGAAACACTTTCTGAATTGTTTCTGTATCCATACTTGAAAGATTTTTTCTATATGATAGTAGGAAATAGGGGTGAATATTTGGCGGGATCGGTTTTCAAATTGGTCAAATAGATTGCAACTGAAATCCAAATTTTGAAAAATCAAACTAATAAAAATTTTGATAAAACTGTTCCGTTATGAGCAAACCAAAGTTTAGTTATTAGTTGGAGTCATGTTACAAATATATTTAAAAAATTACATATCTTACATGTATAATATTAATTTTTTTTATTGAACTCTCCATTTAATTTTGAAAATTTTCGGTTTTTTTGGTTTATTCTGTTAAGTGAATACTAACCAAGCCTATAATAAAAAATGGATCATTGAAGTTTTTAAAATAATAAGGGGCAATTATATACCAACCACCAAAAACTTGGAATTTATAAATCAAACCACCCTCTTTCATCCATTTTTCAAATTCTCACAAATATAAAAGTTCATGATAAAAACTGAAACCGTATTTTTCATTTTTATTAAATTTTCAATAGTTTTGTCATGGCACGAATAAATACATTAGTTCAACAATTTAAAAAAAATCACTTGGCTGGTTAATTTGTAAATATCAATGTTTCAAGTGGTTTGTATGTAATTATCCCAAATAAAAATTCAAAATGCACTTTTGAAATCAAACCGACCAACCAAATTTATTCAGTTCAGTTTGATTTTTCAGTTTTGATCAAATAATGCACACCCCATAGGAAAGGAAAATTGGCTTAAATTAATCCCACAAGCTTCTTAGATTTAATTTCTATTCCCCATTTCCACAGCACCAACTAAATTGTAACCAACTCTGTTATAGATTCAGTTTTCACAAACACACGAGTTATCTTCATTGAATACGTTCAATGATGGTTTTGCATTGGATGTGTATATGTGAAGAGAAGTATGAAGTATTATGAATTGATACTTTTAATGAGGGTAAATGATCAAAATGATCCTTAGATTTAGGGAAATTTACATACATACCACACAATTCTTATGTATTTATTTATCTAATACCTAATGTCTCTGTACGCTCCAACTAAGCTTGTCAAAAAAAATTTTTCTTTTATTTACTAAAGCAAATATATACTATTCCTAGCTCTCCTAAACATCATCAGAACCTTTTTGAAATTGTGAAAATTAAGTTGTATATAAAATTTACAACCCATATACTGATTGATCAGCACAAATATAGCTATAATGACGATTACATTAAGCACTATTCTACTGGAGCAAAATTGTAATGTAAATTATTATTTAGATAGTATCCTTTATTTAAAAATTTCAATGTAGTTATTACTGCTACTCAGAATATTAGAAGTGCTTTTTCCCCAATAAAGCAGCGGGTTTCTTCACTGAAACAGAGCACATTTTTTAATATATATATATATATATATATATATATATATATATATATATATATATATATATATTTATATCTATCTGTATGAATTGTGACATACACTAATGACATTAAAGCATATTATTTGGATTTTTTTTCTTGTTTCCTGTCCTCTAAGGATTTAAGATTTATCAAAGACGTTGTTTTTATTTTTTAATAATTTGTAATTAGGGAGCTGCAACAATGGCGGGTAGAAAGCTTACAGTGCTGCGCCATGCAGGAGCTGCTTGTGATCATCCAATCGATCCATCATACCCAGAAGGTGCTTACCTCACCAATTACTTGCTCAGAGTATTGTGAGAATTTTTTACAAAACTGCATATGCAAGTTAGTTTAGTTTTGTAGATGATGATTATAGCTCTAAAAATAGCAATAGTTTTGTCTTATTTTTTTAAAATTGCGTGAACTCTATTTGATATATAGGCTTTTATTTTTTATTTCTTAATTCATGCATGCTATTGTGTTTTAGTTTTAAACCCAATGATTTTATGATTGGAGATAATGTAATACTGGCATGCATGTTTAAATTTGGCTCAAGATCTTTTGATTTATTTCATTCAATGGTAGATTAAAATTATTAAATAATGTACAATTCAAATATTTGTTTTGGGGCTTTTTCATACACAACACGTAAAATATTGTTATTTATATATCTCAACCCAAATTTTAATATTATGAAATTCGTGGCTTCCGATAACGCTTGTGTCTCCAAGCTCATTAGATCGCCTCTGTCATGAAAAGAGCTTATAAAACCATGGTTCCAACAAAAAACCTCATCCGGTGGAGAGATTACTGCGCCAGGACATCGGACGCAAATATGTGTATGTTGTCAAATTAAAATGGTCCACCTACAAATATGGGGCCCATTGAAATACACATTTTTTTGTTGTTTTTTAAAAGAGAGACCCACCGTCCAAGTGTTCATTTTTAATTGGACATTGGGCGCAAATTTGCATCTGATGTGCTGACCCAATAATTTTTCCCTCCAGTGACGCTAGCGTACAAAGACCTTCAAAACTTCCATCTCATTTCTCCCCGCTCCTACCAAAGCAAAGAGATTGCCTCCAAAACTCCCATTTTTTTTCTCTTTTTGCATCGCTCCTACTGGAGTGACAGGATCGTGGCATACAAAGACCACTGAAACTCCCATCTTCCTCCTACCCCACTTCTACTAAAATCTTTGAGGAGGGCATCCTGCCAAGCAGTAAAAATAGCAACTTAAAACGGTATTTGGTAGCATACTATTAATAGGATTTGGGAATGATTTTAACTTGAATTCAACCAAACACAAAAAAAAAAAAGATGAAAATTAAATCCAAGGCCCTGTTAAATCAATTTTTTTTGCGTTCAGTCACTGTTCATCTCATTCCATCTCTATTGTGATATAAATCAGGATTTAATAAATTTGAATGAGAGATGGATTTAAAGAATTTATTCTGTTGTCGACGAGTCATATCTCCGTTGCAGGATTTATTGAAGTTGCTAACTCGTATTTAATGTAAATCCCGATTGTAGCCAAACAACACCTAAAAATCCTGCATGATCTTAAATCTAGTTTCTCCTCCTGCCAATCAACAAAAATGACACTCTCTAAATTCTACAGGTTATTAAATCCCGTATTTCCTCCATTTTGCCTTAAATTTAGGTTAGGGAATTAAAGAAGTTTAAGCTCTCATAGGTAGAGGGTAGGAGGAAAATCAGGAAAAGGGAGAAAAGCCAGGGTTTCTGATAGAAGCAGGACGTAATTAGGAGAAAGTTGGGAATTTTAGAAGTCTTTTTCTGCTGCGATCTAGTGATTTTCAAAATTGATTGCAGCTAGGCAGGAGTTTAGAACAAGCATCAATCGGGTTTGGGTTACGAGATACATAATAACAATGTTTTGTGTGCTATGTTTGTAAAAAATCCTAATTTTTAGCTATTATTCATAAATTATGTTTAATGTTTAATGTTATGATTTTATTAAAAAAAGTGTAATTATGGTTGTGTAATTCCAAAAAATTTTGGCATATATCAGATACGAAGAATCTTGTGCCAAATTTAGTTATTCTGTTTTGTAAAGTAGGATAAATCATTGTGCTATTCGGAAAGCCTTGGTATTATTGTTATTATTATTATTATTACTGGGGTAAAACTATCTAAATAGAGGTAAAGAATTTATTTAAATTAAGAGTTTAAGGAGATTTCATTCAAGAAGGGCATTCTAACCAAATAATTTTTATATATTTACATATCTAGCGCCTAAATTTTCTTATTTACATATATAAAACTCAAATCATGCCAACCCACCTTGCCAGACCTTGGCCTAGTCCTAGTGATCGAAAGCTTTGTCCTTCAATCAGGTCATAAGTTCAAGACTTTACATACGCAGTGTGTGTTCTTTAAGAGTGTAAAATAAAAATAAAAATAAAATAAAATACATAACACTTGAATATTTATTATCACATAAAAAATTCTAAGCAAATTACAATGCATCCAAAGTTAGCCGAAGATTCTCAAAAATAAAGGACATATATTTTCTGTAGAAGAAATGGTAAAATTGCACGAATTCTAAGCAAATTACAAATTCACATTTACAACTTATGTCCAAAAAGAGAAAAACAAAGTTGTAAGTTGTAAGTATTGTATACCTTTATGAATTTAGAAATAATATATGAACAAACAAACAGACCACACCAAAATACACAGCCTGCTTCCGGAAAGCCTAGTGAGTTCCAGAATTTGTATTCCATGATAAGAGTGAAGGATCACCAAGTTCCCTGCATCATTTGGAGAAAATAAGAAAAACATTAAAATAAGCATTTTGTTTCCGACATGTTTCTAAGAGCATACAAAAGGAGCATATATTTTTGTAATATAAGAAACAGAAAATTTCCTCAATAGAAGAGCTATGGATGATCCATGAAGATTTTGCATAGAAATTTGGAGAGGAAACTCACCTTGGGTTTACTAAATGTACCACGCTGAAAGCTGTTGCTAGAAAGAAGCACAATCCTCCAACAGAAAGATAAGCAATGCCAAGGAAATTATTTTTTCCTCCAAGCCAAGTTGAGGTTGAAAGCACCAGCTTTTTCTTGCCACCAAAACTGTAAGTGTTGTAGTTGTTTTCTAGCATTACAGTAATGATTTCATTCTTTTTAAGATCAACTTCTATCCTTCCATACAGCTTCCTAAACGTTGGAAGTGCTGCAGTACGCATCCACACAATAAGATCCTCCTGCTCACTCAGCTGTCGAATAAATAATAAATTTATAATAACAACAGTAAGAAATGCAATATGGATAAGGTTGATGTTGAATAAAGAGTTAGAATAAAGCTAGTCTGAGCTTCTGCAAAGTTTGGTGCAGAGAAAAAAAGAAGCAAATTCTATAAATTCAGATGATGC
The DNA here is from genome assembly GCA_003013225.1 of Phalaenopsis aphrodite. Lineage (NCBI taxonomy): Eukaryota > Viridiplantae > Streptophyta > Magnoliopsida > Asparagales > Orchidaceae > Phalaenopsis > Phalaenopsis aphrodite. Next base: position 940,058 of record NEWO01000149.1, on the reverse strand, counting down.
CCTTTAAATTAATAGTTCTGTTTATATGGGAAATATAGCAACGTAAAAGTAGTTAATTTTGGCATTGGGAGTTGAATATGAATGTACCAAAACTTTACGAAGAATTTAATATGCTAAAAAGGGCCGGATATAGGTTCTTAAGTAATGCTGAATACTTGAATTTTGCAAAGGGACTTTGGTTTTTATAAAAAATGAAGTAATAAACTCTATGCATTAAAGGATGCAATATGGAGTGGGGCAACTTAAATTTTGTCATCATTAAAGACGCAACATTATGATTTAAGTAGAAAAATGTCAGCTTCTTGCTTACAGGTCAGATATTAGAAGAAATGAGAGTATATGTTCAATATAAGATCATTGGAGATGATAAGGTGGGTTCATCTCATGCTTCACAAGTTACATTGATGCCAATTTTTATCATTTCAATATTTAGAGCAAGGCTTCTGTTGAAAAAATGCGCAGTCAAATGGTTAAGAGGAGAATGTTATTTCTCCAAGTTATAGATTTGAGGCACAAAGTTGATCAAGTAAATATAGGTTCTTAAGTAATGCTGAATATAGAGTGTCATATCTAACATGAAAGGTAGACAAATATATTGATGATCTGTGCAGGAAAGACGAGTCTTGATAGAAATTATTGAATTCCTGACCCTTGATATTAAAGTTGGAACGAATCAATTAGTATTAGGGGGCTATTAATAAAACAAGACATTGGGACGATCAACGTTCATCGGGAGCGATTATAACCAACAAGCTAGGTGAAGACTCATTAGAATAAAATTAGTCAAAGCTTAGGTAGATATAATTTGACATTCCTAAGACAAAGAAATGTCAGTTTAAGGATGAATCAGAACTAAATCAGGTCTCTTTGACACTCCTAGAAGAGATATCAACTGAAATCTTCCTTGTCAAAGAATCTAATAGCAAGCTTAACAAGCCATATACTAACTCTGACGCAGGATTGGAAGCAATATCAACTGGCAGAGAGGAAAAATGAACTATAGTTGCTATTGAATGACACAATTGCAAAGACTACAGATAATAGTACTCCAAAAAGAAAGTTTTGAATCACTTCAAATTTTAAATAAAACACTAAGAACAGGCTGTAATGCTGTAAAACACATACAGGTTTCTTAGGATCAAGTGTTCCACCACCTCTCAGAGCTCCACTCTGGAAGTTCTTAGGATATACATCATATCCAAACTTGTGATCTCTGTCACTCTTCCAAGAAATATCCTTCTTGTTCACTGTCAGTGATTCACCATTGCCATGAGTAAAGCTGTATGTGTCATTGAACAAACTCCAAGCTATAAGTCCACAAGGGACAATTGGAGTTCCGTCTGCAGCAGCTTTTTCCGGATCACAACCGCTAGTCTCATAAGCTTTGCTAGCATCCCTCAACTGCTTATCATTTCGGCTCTTTACATACCTGAATGTTATTAGCCATAAGGATTAGACTAATTCCTCTCCGAATCAAACTACTAATTTCACTATTCCTTAATTTAAGTCTGACCTATTAGCATAATAAATGTCATAATGGGCCAAAATAACACAAATGTGATCAATAAACCACAGATTTATATTGTTTGTGTACAGAAACTATGCTAGAAACATGACTAACACATGATTACTAATATTTAAATACCAATGGAATGATATTGAATAGAAGATAATAAGAACAAAAAATGATAATTTTCTGAATACCTCCGGTGGTTCTGATAGAAGTTGTCAAGCTGATAGTATACATATACAGGCTTGTCCATATCCTTGGGTACCTGTAAGAAACAAGATGGTATTATGCATTGTAGAATCTCCTTGCGGAAGATGATTCCTGTTTTACAACCTTGGAAGATTATTATTGTAAATAAAAGTTATCAATTTTCATCTGCAACCCTATTTTCAATAAGTGTAAATAAAAGTTCTATTTTGTATTTACTTTTTCTTTATTTGCTTATCCGAATAATTTACAGCTCAATGAATTAAAAAAAAGGGTTTATTGGATCATCACAATAAAACATCAAAGTATATAGTTATATGTCTTGTATAATCATGATAGGCTCACGGCCAAGTAATTTTCTTTCCAAAAAAACAATAATTTTAAGGAAGACAATTTGCAAATCTAACCCTGAGCATCCGTGAACAAGTTTTGCTGATGGCAGGATTCTGAATGTACCCAATCTTATCATTAATCATACTGGGTGGTACGCAGGCAGTTTCATACCGATCAACGATTTCAACAACCTACAAAATGGAAAATTTTTCAGAAAACTATCGAATTTAATAAATACATATACAAAAAAAAAACTGATGAAAATTGAATGGCTAATAAAACATTACATCGTTAGAAGCAAGAAGAGAGGCCACGCCAATCGGAATGAAGATTATGCCAACCAAAGTGAACAATGAGATAACCTAAAGAAAACAGTAGGCGCTGCATCAGAAATAATTCTAGTTTGCTTCAAAAAAAGAAATAGCATACATGAAATATACCCATTGTGGGGTGAGAATCGGCTTGCAGGCTGGAAGCTCCTGCTGAGTAAACCTCGAATCTGAAACCAATTCCTAAATAATTGTCAGGGTTAGGAATAGATGAACATAAATGGTAACTAAAACCGAACATTTTGAATAACAAAAAGCTTTGCCAGAGGGCAATGTATCGCATGTCAAGGAGCCAACAAATCAAGGGAAAAAAAACAAATCCTACAAAACCCAATCAGACATTTACAATGCATGCGAGAAACAACCTTAAAAAGAGGGGAACACAACAGAGAACTGTATATTCGGTTAAAAATCAAGAGGATCATATAAATGAAGCACAGAAAAAAAAAAAGAGGAAAAAACATACATTTTGGTCTCTTGGAAGTCTTCCGGTAGGCTGATCCCGGAGTAGGCCTGGCCGCCGAAGCACTGGGATCATTCATCATCGTCTCAGGTGGAAGAATTAAACATTCATCATTGTCTCTTTACCTGAAAACTTTATAGGAGAAAAAGAAAAGGCAGCGGAAGCGATCGCGCAGCTAAAAAGCGGCTGCAGGACGATTCTCTTACCGTGCAGACGTGCTTTTTAAAGCACTAAAAGTTGGTCCCTTCATTCAGAATTCTTAATTAAGATTTAAAATATATTAAGAATTTTTTCTTTCTTTTTATTACATAATTATCAATCTTCTAAGCCACAACTAAGGCTCTCAAAACAATTCATTATTCACAAACAGTTCTTATTTAGTTCGTTATGTAACTCGTGTTTGATTTATTCTCTAAATAAATGAGCCTAATACGAACAAAATTTTGTTCTATCGTGTTCAACTCAACTAATTAAATTATATATATATATTAATTGACTACATAACTATAAAGATTTATAATTAATTAAAATTATTAATTAAAAATAAAATTAATATATATATTTAATTCTATTTAAATAAATATTTTAAAATAAATAATAAGATTTAAATCTCACCCTAATATTTACATCATACGACTGTGTGACTAGAGTTGTCAAAATGACTAATTATTCGTGAACAACTAGTGTTCAGCTTAATAAACAAACAAGTCAAACACGAACAAATTTTTTTAGCTCAATGTATAAACAAGTAAACATGAACAATGATATTTTTTAATAAATCGAGCCCGGGCTCACTCAAGTTCAGCTCATTTACACCCCTAAAGGCTATATGTGCGACTAGAGTTGTCAAAACGACTCTCTATTCACAAACAGCTCATGTTTAGCTCACTAAACAAACAAGCCAAATACAAACAAAATTTTTGGCGTTCGAAATATAAACAAGTCGAACACCAGCTGAGCCTAGACTCGCTCTTGTTCGTCTGGTTAACACCCCTAGCCACAACATTTATTTTGCTTTTTTTCAAAAAATACTCAGCCGACAAATAACTTGCCATAACTAGACCTGTAAGTATGACAACTACTTAAAAACTTCTTAATTTTTTAAAAAACAAAACCACAATTCAGATTTTAAAATATTAGTTTTCAACAATAACTACTTGGTGACTTTTACAAGAAGCTACATCTCCAAATAAACCATTAATGAAAATGCTTAGAAATAACTTTTCTAACTAGATATGTTTATGAAAACTATTACAAAAAAAGCTCCAGTCGACCTAGACCATTAATATCATTAATTAAAACCAACAAGTTTATATATAAATGCATGATAAACATAAAATTAGGCAGACAAATTTTAGCTCATTGACAATTATTCAAATGACTTCATACAGATTTCTAACATTAACAATTCAGCAGAACTGTAATTCTCTGCTTCAGAGATCAATAACTAAGAGCAAGAGGCTTTCTTTATTTTCACGAATGGATGCTATCTTTAAGCTTCATTTCTCAGTATATGAGAGGAGACTAATGCCCGAATATGTAGCACATTGATTTAAAGAAAAAAGAAGATTTACATAGATACCAAGAAATTCCTACATATTTACTTCTCTAGCACCAAAACTTCAGCTTATGTTTATATATATATACCACCTTTCCTATGCTTAAGAAGATGTATTTCCATCTTTAAAAGTTAAAATTGTGGTATTTTCATGTGATATGAATGATTTGCGTGGTATAAATACATAAAGCAAAGTATAGGTGTTAGAAATGTAAATACAATACCAATTGGGAGGTATATATGTAAATGTCCCAAAAGACAAAGGAGACTTCAAGATTGCTCGGTAGAATGCCTCAAAGCCAAGCACATGGCATGAGATGCGCCAATTGAGACTGAGAGCACTTGATGAGAGCCCAATCGCTGATTATCCACGAGGAATTTAACTTGGACAGGCAATGGCTGCACGTCAGGCAGCCCAGGAACACCCAGCTGACAGTCTTTTGCATTTCCCCACATGTATAATTCCCCCTTGTCTGATATGTTGACACAGTGGCATTGTCAATTAATAGATTTGGTTTATTAATCATGAAATATTAACATTATATTAAATGAAAAAACACAATAAGACTTGTCATAACAAAAATAAATTTCAAAGAATCCACTGTTCTCAATTGATCCACACACAAGTAATACTTCAATGTCCATAATTGAGATAAAAATTACAAAACAGTCCTGAAACGGGCGATCTGGAGAGTAGGGGTGAGGATTCGGTCAGTTTGGTTAGATCCAGTTTTAAATTGATCAATTTTATTGAAACTAAAATCTAAAATACAAAAAATCGAACCAACTAAAGTAATGATAAAATCAAATCAAAATTTAATTCTGTTTAAATGATATAATTATGAACAAACTAATATTTAATTGTTTGTTGGTATGACTATGAATAAATATTACAATTTACATATCTTATATGTATGCTATCAATTTATTTTCATGGATGTTCACTTTATTTCAATCAAATGTTGCATATATTGTAAACTTTGATTTTTTCAGCTTGTTCGACGTGAAACTAAAATAAAATAAAAAATTTTAATTAACTTTAGTATTTTTTTCGATTAAATGAAAATTAAAACCGAATCAACAACCGGAAATCGAATATTTAAATTTTAAAAACCAAAAATTGAAATTCATTTTTTATACCGAACTAAATTAAGCCAAGCTTATTTGATTCAGTTCGATTTTTTGGTTGACCAAATAATGCACACCCCTACCGAAGAGGGCTGGAAACGAGTGTTTGAGTTGAGGCCCAAAAAACAGGCAGCTTTTAGCATACTTCTAGGAAGAATGGTGTTACGCCCACAGACAGGCTGGTCCAGAAGGGACCAGTCGATTGCAGCACAACCGGCCCGTTTGTCGCGGGAAGAAGGGAAGGGACTCGAGCGAGGCGTAGAGGAAGGAAAGTAGGTGGTGGGGCCCGGCCCACTCCGGTCATAATCACATATTCAAGGAGGAGAAATTGAGGAGAGTTTGGAGGGAAGTTTAGAAGGAAAGTTTTCAAATGTTGCATGAGGATTCTATGAAAGGGGTAACCTAAGGTTTGTTTTATTTTTCATGCATTACATTGTGGTTGCTGTATTTTCTCCTTTTTGTGACGTTTAAGGTGTAGGAGAGTCTATCTATCTCTCGAAAGTAGATCATTTTTGTATCTTGCTTATTGTTTCTTTCGATTGTTGTAAGAGCAGCCCTGATTTGTGTTTTTCCACCCATCTATCGCGATGTCGTGGTTGTTTGTTCGTTGAATTTGGTGCCTAGACGTATCAAAAGGCTACTAGAAGAAATGGGGGAATGAATAAACCAATCTCACATCAGAAGGGGAGTAAAGGTTAGTGGGTAAGTAAGCAACTAGTGAAAAATGTGAGAATTTTGGTGTAAAGAGCATAGTCTCGATGGGAACAACATAGTTCAGCATGCTTGTGATTGAGCATTTCTTGAGAAGATGACTACTGGGAAAAAGGAAAATCTAGCTTAATATGGGATGGGCTAGAAGTTAAAGTAGGTGCCTCACATAATGTGGGATGAGTCATTACACATACCTCATCACTTAATAACTATAAACCATGCATAGTTATATAAAAGGAAGACAAATTGAATATAATTATAAGAAACCAAAATTCAATTCTGACAATTCCCTCATAAATTCACATAAGCAATATACATGCAATCTCCACCACTATAAGTGAAAAAAAAAAAAAAAAAATTGCTGATGCTACCAAAGAATCTTTCTTAGCGGGGGGACTAATACGTCAATGGGACCAATTTTATACAACAACAACAACAAGCCTTTATCCCACTAAGTGAGGTCCACTACATGAATCTTTTTTCTCCATTGCATCCTATTGAGTGTCACATTTTCATTTAGTTCTAATAGATTAGGATAATTTTTTATACAATAAGACCAATTTTTTTTAGGTCTATCTTTGTCTTTCTTAACATAAGTTGAATCTAAAACATCTACTCTCCTAACTGGATCATCAGATTGTTGAGGTTTAATGGGACCAAACCATCTATAAGATGACTCTCTCTATTTTTTTCCGTCACAGAAGCAACACCGACTCTATCACGGATATATTTATTTCGCATTGTCTCTAAGTGTAAAGCCACTCATCCACCTAAGCATTCTCATCTCAGCAATACTTAACTTATTTTTATGCTTCTCTTTTAAAGGCCAACATTCAACGCCATAGAGCATTGCAGGTCTCAACGCCATCTTATAAAATTTTCCTTTCAGTCTAAGCGATACTTTTCTATCACAAAATAGGTCTGAAGAAGTCGTCCACTTCAACCAACCAACTTGAATTCTACTAATAACATCCTCATTTATATCACCATCACTTTGAACAATAGACTCGATATATCTAAAGCGTTCACAACTTTTAATAATTTGATCACCCATAATTACAACTCTGCCACTAGAGTTACAACTACTAAAATTACATTCCATGTATTCAATTTTAGTTCTAATCAAACGAAGGCCTTCAGACCCCATGTAAACCTCCATAATTCAAGTTTTTTTTTGAGTTTTTTCTCTGGTCTTATCCACAATAAGGATATCATACACCAAGGTACTTCCTCCTATAAATGACCAATAAGAGCACCCATAACTAAAGCAAAAAGATATGGGCTTAAAGCCGATCCCTGATGTTATCCAACTAAAATAGAAAACTATTTGGTCAATCCTCCTTCTGTACGAACACATGTAATAGCTCTAGTATAAATATCTTTAATGACTTGAATATAAGTCATATCAACAACTTTCTTCTCTAAAACTCTCCAAAGGATATCCCTTGAAACCTTCCGTAAGATTTTTCTAAAACAATGAAAATCATATGTGGATCCTCCTTATTCTCTATGTACTTCTCTATCAAATCTCTCAATAAATGTATAGCTTCCATAGTAGAACTGCCCGTCATAAATCTAAATTGATCATGAGAAAGCTTTGAAATAAGTCTTAATCTATGTTCAATTACCCTCTCCATAATTTTGAAGTATAACACATCAACTTAATTCCTCTATAATTGACACACTCTTGCGCATCCACTTTATTCTTAAAAATGGAGACCAAAATACTCTTCCTCCTCTCCTCAAGCATCTTATTATTTTTAAACTAATATTAAACAGTTTAATAAGTCAAGAAACTCTCAAATCTCCTAAATATTTCCACACTTCAATTGAGATATTATCAAGTCCTATGAACTTTCCATCTTTGAAATATTTAATTATTATTAATGATATTAAGATCACTAAGGTTGATCGCATTTTCAAAAGCTTTATTGAAAAATTTATCAAAATAACTCACCCATCTATGTTGAATATAACTTTTTCTAAGAAAAATACTTTTTGTTTTTCATCTTTAATACACTTTACTAGAGTTAAATCTTTACTTTTCTTTTCTCTTTGTTTGACCAGTTTATATATATATTACCATCTTGAAAACTTGAATTTTACTCATCAAAATAATTTTATTAGTGTCTTTTAGGTGGCCCCATCTAATTTTATAAGCTTTTACATTTAAACCAATATTTATAACATAACTTCTAATATTTTTATATTTTATTGCGCAATATTATTCCACCACCAATCATTTTTATTTACAGAAACTTCACCTTTTGATTCTACAAGTACATCTTTTATCACTTGGTTAATATTATTTGTTACTTTATCCCACATAAAATTTGTTTCTTCATGAACATTCCAAATCTTGAAATCTTGAAGTTTATTCATAAAAAAAATTTTATTTGTTTTTAGGTGCTCACATCTAATTTTATAAACTTTTACATTTAAATTAATTTTTATAACACGACTTCTTATATTTTTATATTTTCTTGCACATTATCATTCCACCTCCAACCATTTTTATTTATAGAAACTTCTCCTTTTTATTCTCCGCGTACAACTTTTATCACTTGTTTAATAGTGTTTGTTAGTTTATCTCACATAGAATTGTTTCTTCATGAACATCCCAAATCTTGAAATCTTGAAGTTTACTCGTTATAATAATTTTATTTGTGTCTGTTAGGTGCCCCCATATAAGTTTATAAGCTTTTACATTTAAACCAATTTTTATAACATAAATTCTTATATTTTTATATTTTTTTGCACATTATTATTCCACCATCAACCATTTTTATTTATAGAAACTTCTCCTTTTGATTCTCCAAGTACATCTTTTATCATTTATTTAATAGTGTTTGTTATTTTATCCCACATAGAATTTGCTTTGAACATCCCAAATCTTAAAATCTTGACGCTTGCTCATAAAAATAATTTTATTTGTCTTTTAGGTGCCCACATCTAACTTTATGGCAATGAATCCTAGTATTCTTTGTTTCACAACTCTTCATCTTAAAATCCAGAACTAATAATCGATGTTGAGTACTTAAAATCCTCATTTGGAATGACCTTATAATCTTTACATTCTCCACGATCTCTTCTTTTCATAAGAAAATAATCAATTTGTGTTTTATTAGATTCATTTTTATTAGTAATAATATGTTCATCTCATCTCTTTTCTTGAATAAAATATTAGCAATAACAAAATCATACGCTAAAGCAAAATCTAACATGACTTTATTTTCTTCATTAATCACTTCAAAACCGTAGCCACCATGAATATTTCTAAAATCTTGTACCACTGTACAGACAAGTCCATTTAAATGTCCTCTAATAAATTTTTTTTTCTTTAAAAGGTACCATTTGTATTAAGTCTTCTAATTCATTCCAGAATTTTTCTTTAAAACCTATATCTAAACCTACTTGAGAAGCACAAGTACTTATAATATTAAAAATTATAGTATCAAAAATAATCTTAACAGCTATAATTCTATTAATTTTTACAAAATTATCTTTCAAACTCTTATTTATAATTACATCTACACCATTTCTAGTGTGACTATTAACTAAATATCAAAGTTTAAAATCTAAGTAATTTATCTCCTTAGCTTTTCTCCAACCTATTTAGTTTCTTAAATATATAAGATATTTATTTTTCAATGAATCTTAATATCAACTAATTTCATTAATTTATCTGTGAGAATACCTATATTTTTAGATTGTCCTAATATTAGTTTTATGGACTAACTTATTTACTCACATCCGTCCGTAAAATGGGAACTCTAGTTTATTTGATACTGCATCCGGGCGTCGGTGTAACAAACCTTGCAAAATTTTCACTGTATTCAAGTTATACAGTGTGTCGCTTCCATGTGATGCCCTAAAATTTACATAATGATCAAAATGATTCATGTCATGATTTTTTGACAAATTTTACGCAGCTTGTCAACTACCAAACGTACCTCTTTACTTTTCACATTTGGGGTTTGGGACTAATTTTATAAACAAATAAAAATAATATAATTGGAAGGGCTACTATGTTGGTTCTATTTTGAAGTGATTAAGAGCGAACAAAGTCCGTTTGCTAATAGCATAAATGAATTATATAGTTTAACAGCATCAAACTATAATGTAAAATTCCAAATTTTTAAGTCGTGGAAACTTCATTTAAAATGCACTTTCTTTATTTAAGAACCTGAATGGGACATAAGTTAATGAAAAAATGTGCTGAATTAAAGCCTCAAAACCCTGAACTCTGTAGAAAGAGGTGTTCGTAGATTAAATTTCTCCTGCAAAGCATGATTGAAATTAACAGTTTTTTTTTTTTTTTTTTCCTTCAAACAAACCTTTACTTTGAAGGTGGTTAATACGACTCAACTATCAAGTTCTAATTCCTAGTTAAGATTAAGACAAGTGCAGATTTAGAGCTTACCTGATGTAAATAAGATTTATAAAACTATAAGATTTGTTTTGATCATATTGACCGTTTGGCAAGATTTAGCATGAAGCCTGTGTAAATCCTGCTACCAAACGCCCCTATATGTTGAATTTTGACAATTTGCATCTCTCGATATAATAGTATCATAAACTAATCAGAATATTGAATACAACTTTCAAGTCATGATATCAAAGATCCATTTGAAAGAATTCTATTTTCAAAACTAGCATTGGCTCTAAGCTGGCCTAACATAAACAATAAACATATAATTGGGGCAAATATAAATTAGAAATTATTGGGAAAAATCAAAACTCATCCTCTTCAAGAAAACAAAATTAGGTTGGGAATGGTCTTACACTTTTTTGAATTGCTTCGAGATGAGCGTAGTGCACAAATAATTAATATTGTGATCATCTCAAAGTCTGATCACTTTTTGGTCAAGATATCTTGATGAAAAATTTTTTCCCTTCATAAATCTGCTGGGCATGCTTGCAGATAGTCATATATGGGTGATGCCTAACGTTTTCTAGAACAATACAGAGCATAAAATTCATGTGAAGTCTCAGAGATAATGTTCCATATATTCCTTTTGCCTTGTACTTTTTATCTCATATATCACAAGCTGACATGCAACATAAGTATTTCTGAAGAATAATCCTTACCGTTAACCGCAGCTGAAGATGAACCACCACATGCAATGTAAGTAATATGCTCCTGAGCTAAAGCCTCAATGAAAGTCGGGACCTTTTGGCTTTTATTGGAGCTATGACCCAACTGACCATGACCTCCATGGCCCCAAGAAAACACTTCACCTTTATCTAAGTACATAACAGAGAGATTCCATTAGGGAAAAATTTAAAAGAGCAAACATTTATTTATTCTTAACGGCTTTCATTTTTTTACCAAGAATACCTCAACATTAGTTTATTTTAGATAATAATGCTCATAGAATAAGGCAGACTACTGAGAACATATAAGGAGCCAGAAATTAGAAATTAGACGTAGACAGAAAATATTACCACAAACTAAAATCTCAGCAGTGAAGTTTTCTTTAACATGATCTCAGGATATTGATAGGAGGAATTCATTAGCAGTTCATTGATTAATTAAAAAGAAATTGAAACTATGGATATTTACTTTAAAGCCTAAAAATTTGTGACGCTAAAAAATTCTGCTTTTAGTGATCTTTGTAATATATTAGATATTAAAAAGGGTAAAAAATATATGCATAAATTAGTCAAACAAAGAAAAAAGAAAAGTAAAGATTTAATTCAAGTATGATGTACTAAAGATGATAAAAAAAATGTTTTTCTTAGAGGATGATATTCAACATAGATGGGTAAGCTATTTTGATTAACTTATTCAAAATATACGATCGATTTTAGTCTTAATATTGTTAAAACATTTTATTTTTACCGTCGCATAAAAAAAAAGAAGTCAATGAGGCTTTAAAGAAAATCTAGGGTGAAAAAATCAGTATGACCTAATGATATCCCAATTGAAGTGCGGAAATATTTAGAAGATTTGATAGTTTCTTGGCTTACTAAACTCTTTAATACTATTTTAAAAACTACAAAAGATGTTTGAGAATGGGAGAAAGAGTACTTTGGTCCCCATTTTAAGAATAAATGAAATGCACAAAAGTGTGCAAATTATAGAAGAATTGAGGATATGCGTCGTACTTTAAAATTATGAGAAGGGGTAATTGTGCATAAGTTAAGATGTAATACAAAGATTTCTCATAATCAGTTTGGACTTATCCCGGAAAGGTCTACTTATGAAAGCTATACATTTATTGAGATGTTTGATGGATAAGTACATCGAGAGTAAGGAGGACCTACATATGATTTTTATTGATTTAGAAAAAGGTTACGATAAGGTTTCAAGTCTTTTGAAGAGTTCTAGTGAAGAAAGATGTTGATATGACTTATATTCAAGTCATTAAAGATATATATCCTAAAGCTGTTATTTGTGTTCGAACAGAAGGAGGATTGACCAATCATTTTCCTATTTCTGTTGAATTACATCAAGGATCGGCTTTAAGACCATATTTTTTTATTTAGTAATGGATGCTCTTACTAGACATTTACAGAAGGATATACCTTGGCGTATGTTTTTCTCTGATGATGTCCTTCTTGTGGATAAGATTAGAGAAAGTTGAAGAAAATTTTGAATTATGGAGGTCTAAATTGGACTCTAAAGGCCTTCGTTTGAGTGGAACTAAAACTGAATACATAGAATGTAATTTTAGTAATAGTAGCAATCATTAAAAGAAGTGAACGTTTTAAATTTCTCGTGTCTATTGTTAAAAATTATTGTGATATAGATGGGGATGTTATTAGTAGAATTCAAGTTGGTTAGTCGAAGTGGAGGAATGATTTCGGCCTAATATGTAATAGAAAAGTACCACTTAGACTTCAAGAAAAAAAATTATAAAATGGTGGTGAGACCTGTAATGCGGCACAAAATGTTGGCCTTTAAAAGACAAGCATAAAACAAAGTTAAGGGTTGTTGAGATGAGAATGCTTAGGTGGATGAGTGGCTTGACACTTAAAGACAAAATGTGAAATAAATATATCCATGATAGGATAAGTGTAGTTCAAGTGGTAGACAAGATTAAAGAGAGTCCTCTTATATGGTTTGGTCACATTAAACGTCGACCATATGATGAACCTGTTAGGAGAGTTGATGTTTTAGATTCGACTTAAGTTAAGAAATATATATTGAGAAATTAGGGTGAAGAAAAACATAAATCGATATAAAACCAGAAGAACACAGAGATTTAAGAGGTTCGGCAAAGATGTCTCCGTCCTCGGGAGCAGAGCAACAAATTTTACTATTTCAGAGGAGTCAACTACATACTCATAGGGTTACACATCATATATATAGATAAAACCCACAGATAAAATTACTAACACGCCCTCCCTCCCCCCAACCCACTAAATTCTAAGAGACACTATCTTCATTCCAGGAGACCTCTTCATTCTAAGAGACTCTAAATTCTGGTATATGAGTCATACCTAACAAATTTCGCGACCAGGAACACGCGACAGAAGAAGCTTTCGGCTCGACAATTTCCGCGAGAACGGGCCGAGGCCTTGGATCGCTATAAGGTTGCGTGGAGTTCGAGGAATTTTGGTAGTTTGGGGTTCAGAGCAGGAACAGAGACGAGCGAATGCAAGGCCCAGACAAGCTACTGAAGGAATTCAGGATCGGGGCTTCAGGAGAAGAGGCAGTCGAGAGTTCTCCAGTTTCACAGAGGAGAGGAGTTTGGCCAGCGGGGAGTTCGCAAGTTCGTTTTGCGAACGGATAGTTCGCTGGGAGTTCGCAAATTTGTCATAGAAGGAGTTGCGACAGGTGGAGTTAGGCAGGGTGCAGGCGAAGCGAGCAGGCGCTATTATTCGCGAACAGTGGTTTCGCAGAGGTATTTCACGAAGAGTTTCGCTCATGGGAGGGCAGTTTAGCTGAAGTGTTGATGCGAACAAAAAAGTATTTCGTGTAAAAAATTTGTTTCACGAATCACAGCAGAATTGAGGGAAAATTGCTTCAATTAACAGAGAAAATTTCAGGTTTCTTTGAATTTATTTACGGTGTGATTTTTGTTTCGACACAAGGCAGAAAAAGTTTGCTGCATGATTAATTTCAAATAACAATGTCTGGTGCAAAATTCGAGATAATGAAGTTTAATGGAACCGAGAACTTCAGATTGTGGCAAACTAGATTGAAGGATTTGTTTCCATAACAATAAATTTTGAAGGTTTTGCGAGCTACGAAACTTGATAATATGAAAGATAAAGATTGAGAAGAATTGCAATTACGAGCGGCAACTATCATATGTTTATGTCTGACAGATGAGATTATGTATCATGTTATGAATCTGAAATCTCCAAAAAAAAGTACGGAAGAAATTGGAATCTCAGTTTATGTCCAAATCTCTAACGAATAAATTGTATTTGAAGCAAAGACTGCATGAACTGAAGATGCAGACAGACACTAAACTAGCGCAGCATTTGAATGTCTTCAATCAAATAATCACAGATCTGACATGATTTGATGTGAGTATTGAGGATAAAGATTGAGCATGATTCTATTGTGTTCATTGTTTTCTTCTTATGAACACCTTGTGACTACTTTGACATATGAGAAACAAACTATCAAAGTTGATGAGATTATTGCAGCATTATTGACTCACAACCAGTGGAAGCAGAATGCAGAGGAAAACTTTCATGGTGACAGTTTATATGTTAAGGGTAAGCAAGATTAGGAAGAAAGGAAGACTTACGGAGAGAATACCATATCTCCTTTTCTGGCTTAGCGTGAGGCTTAGGAGAAGAAGACAAAAACGGAGAGAATAAAAATGTTTTTTTATTCTTATTTTACTCTTCTTCTTTACGGCGGTGGAGAAAGCCTGCGGCGGAGAAAATTGGCAGCGTCGAGAAAGAAACAACGGTGAAAGAATACATCGATTTTGTAATTCATTGAAGTTGAGATAAGTGTTTCTTGTAAATTGAAACATTATGGTGTAAATTCCTCAAGTAATAAAATCCTATGCAACTCTGTGGATGTAAGCGATTTGTTGAACCATATAAATATGTGTGTTTTTTTCTGGTGTGAATTTTTTCGTTCTACTTTTCACTCGTCGTCGATTATTCTATTTCAAAATCTGATAACAATATAGAGGTAGGCCTAGAAAGACTTGAACATATTTTATAAAAAATAATTTTAATCTATTAGAATTAAATTAAAAAATGGCACTCAATAAGACGCAATGGAGAAAAGGGAATCATGTAGCCAACCCCACTTAGTGGCATAAAGGCGTGTTGTTGTGGTTGTTGGATATTTCCTTTAAAATGAAAGGCTTGTAATGACAAAGTTGATGAGTATATTGAGAAGATGTATGCAGCCTGTCAAATTTGCCTCGAGGAGGTTTTGATCTGCAAAAAACAAACTAGTAATAAATTTTGATTTGATTTAGTTTGCTCACATTTAGCTTGCCTCCATGTTTAATTTTGATTGCTAAAGAGCAAGTTAAACAAAAAACAGATCTGTTATTTCAAGCAAAAAAAAATGAAGGAAAAAATAAACAGCAGTTAGAGTGTATGGTGAGGGCTTTGATCTCACTTCGCAATTTATCATGGCTTCATGTGGAGTTAGAAAATATTGAACTTCAACTTTAGAAAACATTAAACTCAGTAATAAATCGGAAAAAAAGCATTGCGAGAATGCTTTCCAAAAATAAACATTTTTGTTATATGAGAGCAGAATGTTGCGGAGAAGGATAGAAATTGGGGGAAATAGCATTATATTTTTGAGAAAATAGGCGGAAATTAAACATAAATGGATCACCAAACAACTGAACAAACTGAAAAAGCTGCTCATTAAATATACCAGTTAATGCTAGAGAATGGTAACCCCCACTGGCAATCTGAACTATACGAGTATCTTGAACGCTAGGTATTGGCTTCGGTCTCCAATCATCGGCATTATCACCCCTTCCCAGTTCATAATTTGAATTGGCTGCAAAAGAATAACTTAACCAATCAGGCAGAGGAGCAAGCATGTATAAATGAAATATTCAACAGAACCAATGTATCAAGCCAAGTGCCAATTCTTAAGGGCTTGAATGGAAAGTAAAGCACTAGTTTCATGCCCTATGCTAAGACACATTAAAGGGCCACAATACAGCCTACTTAATGATAAAAGATCAAAAGGAAGAGAGTCTAATGAAGAAAATCTCGAGTCAATAGTTTTTAATACAAACTTATCGTAAAATCCAATGTTTAAAATGACGAAATCAAGAATTAGATCATTTGGTCTTAGCAAGAAAGGCACAAGCCTTGAAGCTGAAGTCTCAATGATTCAAACACTAAAAAAAATAAACAGAAAAAAGAAAAAAAAACTCGTAAAATTAGATAAAGGAATTACTTGGTTCATTATCAGTTTATATATATATATATATATATATAAACAATCAAAATTATAAGAATGCAAATAAAATTTATTAAATAAATAAATAACAGCAATAAGAAAACTAAATTGTTGGAAATCATATAATTAATTAAGAAAAATTTTAACTTAGGAATGTAATAAATTCCTTGATATGAAGATCCAATTTAGGAATATAATAATTCCCTTGATATAGGGATCTAGTTTATGAATAGAATAATTTCCTTGATATGGGATCTAATTAAGGAAGATAATATTTTAATTTTATTATTTCTTTTTTTCTGGTTTCTATATAATAGTTAGTATGCTTGATGGAAGATAGATCTAAATTTCATTCCACCTTTTTGTTATGGTACTAGAGCCCAAGATTTTCACGCCCTTATGTTTCTTTTTAATTCTTTTATTGTCGACTTATTGTTAGCCTTCAGTCTCAACAAACTTTTTCTTTCTTCGTTTTGTGACAGCCTTCGTAGCTGTCATTTTTTCATTAATTTGCAATATTTAGATTGTTGAAACAAATAACTTTTTCAATCTGATAAAGGAGCACCAAAAACCCACCTTCCTCCTAGTGAATTGCAAAACTTATACAACCCTTATAGACTTAACGGTCAGAAGTACTTAAAATGGTCTCCGCTAGTCCGTACTTAATTAAAAAGCAAAGGAAAAATTCAACAAATTCTTGATACAGGACCAAAACAAGATGATCTGAATTTTGATACCTAGAATGAAGAGGACTCCATGATTATGTCTTGTTTATGGAGTTCCATGGCGCCAAATTAGTGATAGGTGTATATTTTTCACCTCCACGAAAGATATTTGTGATGCCTTTCACCATACATACTAAGAAGCCTAAGATGTTGCTATTGTATATGAATTCAAAGTAAAGGTCGTTGCTGCAAAGAAGGGCACCAAAACAGTAACAAAATATGTGAATATGCTGCAAAATCTGTGATAAAAACTTGACCATTATAGGGTTCTTGAGACAGTGCCCTGAGAATGTCATGACATTGAAGGAATTTATTAAGAAAGATCGAGTGTATAATTTTTTTGTTGGCCTAAATACAGAATTTGATAAGATTAAACTCTTGACAAGAATGATGTCCCTTTACTAAAAGAGATTATTACCTTAATTCGAAGAGTCATAGAGGAATTATCTTGCATCAGAGACAACTGAAGGATCTCCCATCATTGTACAACAAAACACCAACCAAAATAAAGCCCAAGGAAACATCCCAAAATGACACTCGAGATAATCTTTGATGCACCTACTATAAGAAGCAAAAACATTCCAATAATCGATGTTAGAAGTTGCATGAAAAACCTATTACTTCAAGCCAAGGATGGAGCTAGTGGGGTGATCAAAAATTTCATCAGCAAGCCCATCAAGTCTCCACCACCACGAAACCCACTTTAAAAAATTCAGTCACAAAGAATCCTACAGTGACTACTCACAACCACCTTAATCAGACTGAGATTGAGAAGCTTCAAAGTTCATTGGGATCATTGGAGCAGCCAAGGGACCCTTGTTCATTATCATTCTCTGGCAAGCCTCTCTTAAAGATTACATGCCATTGACTGGTTTATACAAGACTCTTGGACATTGACTCTATAGCCACAGATCATATGACACTCGGTCCATTTTACAACATATTTACCTTGTCCTAGCAATAGAAAATTTTTTGTTATTGTTGGTTATGTTACCACAGTGCCTGATGTTGGTAACATTCACTTGAGTTCATCATTATTATTAAAAGGTGTGCTCCATGTTCCTAAATTGTCCACTAATCTTTCATCTATTCACAAACTAACCAATGATATGAATTATAATGTCTTGTTTTATTCATCTTACTATATATTTCAAACTCAAAATTCCGGGAAGGGATTGGACTTGCTAGAGAAAAAGAGTATTTTCCATGAAATTCAAATCAGGCAGGTCAATTGAAAGATACAAGGCAATGTTGGTTGCTAAAGGCTACACAAACATTTGGAGTGAACTATCAAGAGATATTTGCACCAATACCTAAGATGAATGAGTAATGGTTCTTTTGTCTTTGGCTGTAAATTTCAATTGAGATTTACAACAACTTGATGTGAAGATATAAATATAAGAGATTCCACCGTGCTTTGAAGGAGAGATAAAAGGACATAATGTTTGCAGACTGAAAAAGTCATTATATGAACACAAACAACCTCTAAGAGCTTGGTTCGACTAATTTACAAAGTTGATGCTTAATACCGAGTATAAACAAAATCAAGTTTATCAGACAATATTCATCAAAAACACGAGTTTAAGAGGATTTACTGCTCTTCTGGTGTATGTTGATGGTATAATTATTATTATGAATGAAGAGAGAAAAAGAAGCCTTAAAAAACTGTTTGGCAAAGGAACTTGAAATCAATGGCTTGAGAAACTTAATTACTTTCTTGGGATAGAAGTAGCTCAAAATATGTTGTTGACCTCTTAAAAGAAACTGGTAAATTAGCGTGTAAACCTGTTTCAACTCTGATTGATCTCAATCACAAACTTGGAAAGACGAATAATGAAAAGGCAGTTAATAAAGAAGGGTCCCATAAATTGGTTGGAAAGTTGGTAAATTTAGCGCACGCTCAACCCGACATTGTCTATATTGTGAGCATTATAAGCTAGTTCATGCACAACCCTAAAGAAAGTCACCTACAAGCTGCAAACCAGAGGATACTTCACTACCTGAAAGCTAATCCACAAAAATGAATTTTATATAGGAAAGGCAAGGAAATGATACTAGAATATTAAAATGATGCATACAACGCAGAATCTTTGGTTCATAAACGTTCCACAATAGATTACTGCATGTTCATCAGTGGTATTTTGGTCATGTTGAGGAGTAAGAAACAAAATGTGGCAGCTAGATCAAGTGCAGAAGCAGAGTTCAAGGCAATGGCTCAAGGTGCTTGTGAGCAACCGTGGTTGAAGATCATCATTGAAAATCTCAAGATAGAATGCAAGAAACCTATGAAACCATATTTAGACAACAAGTTTGCCATCAATATTGATCATAATCTGATACAATATGATAAGACAAATCACATCAAGATTCATAGACAAAAGAAATTAGACAACAAATTGATATGTAATTCATATGTGCCTACAAAGGAATAGCTTCCGAATGTGTTTACAAAAGGGCATAATGTTCATGACTTCTCAACGATTATATACAAGCTGAGAATGAATGAAATCCATTCATTGGCTTGAAAGGGCATGTTGGAAAGCATATCATTAATTTAGGAATGTAATAAATTTTGTGATATGATCATCAAATTTAGGAATAGAATAATACCCTTGATAAGGGGATCAAGTTTAGGAATATAATAAATCCCTAGATATGTGAATTTAAATTAGGAAAATAGTGTTTGAGTTTTATTATTTCCTTTTTTACTGATTTCTATATATATATATATATATTTCTATATATATATATATATATATATATATATATATATATATATATATATATATATATNTATATATATATATATATATATATATATATATATATATATATATATATATATATAAGTTAGTGTGCTTAATGAAAGATAGATCTGAATTTCATTCAATATTTTTTATCAAATGCACATAAAGTAACTTCTTTAATTTTTTTTTGGGAAAAAAACATTAACTAATCAGCTTAAGAATGGATGCAATTGCTTACCCACTTACAGACTTATTCTCATTCAAAGCACTCCTTGCTCGCAACTCTCCCCACTCACAACTAGAGTTGCAACGGACCGAGTCAAGCCAAACAGAAGCTTGTTAAAACTCAAGCTCGTTTACTATCAACATGTTTAAGGTTAGTTCGATCTTGACTCTAGCTTCTGAGATACTGTTCATACTCAGTTCATTACAATTCATTATTGTTTGAGCTTGCTTTAACTTAGCTCAAGTTTGGTATTATCGAACAGCTCAGTTAACCTAATCAAGCCACGACTTGTTTAGTATTAATGAGCTGAGCTCAATGTCACGGACTAACTTTCCTTAAGTCACCCGTGCGGCTTTAGCGCTCTTTTTTAGCACTAAATCAGCCTAATCACTCACAACACTGGACTTAGTAGCCCTAAACACTCTTAAGAAGAAAAATAGAGAGAAAGGAATAATTTGCAATTGAATACTAGAATGCTTTGATTCAATGCTTGGGTAATTACAAATGAGGGGAGGAGTTCCTATTTATAGCCTCCTCCATGCCTTTGGTCTTTCATCTAGTCACTGTGGGACTATACAAAGTCCAAGAGAAGCTTCTAGATTACAATATAATATTCTATCTCTTAGACTATTCTAATGTACATAAATAACTCTAGAACATTCTAGGTTATTCTTAGGTCCTCTTTAGAGCTTTTCCTTCTTGCTCTCTCCGGAACGTGGTGGAATCTTCTAGAGCCCCTTTGATGACTCTTCATATTCGGACCTTCTCTAGAATCTTTCATCCTCTGTTCGTCTCGATGATTTCTCGAATGTGGCGGAGCGTGACATCAAGCTAATTAATAATTTAGGATGCATATAAGTAAAGATCTTTTTAGATAAATAGGGAGTTTTAAAGCTTAATAAATCAAAACAAACTAACTTAAAAATTTTAAATTTTCTTTTAAATAGCTTCAACCAAAGCTAAAAATTCCAATCATACAAACCTGCATGCCACGTGTCAAAGTTTAAGCAGCAAGTTTTGATAACCCAAAATTGCACAGGCCGCAAACAACAAGAACAAAAGAGGGGTTACACTGAAAAAACTAAGAAGAACCACAAGAGTTGTAGAAAGTATCAACAGAGGAAGGATCGTGAAAGCCAGGGAATCTGAAAAAACAAAACTAGCGGAAGAATCACAAGAGAAGTCGTTGGAGAAGGTTGTTGGAGAAAGTCGCAAAAAGTCAAGAAGTTGGCAAATCCAAAATAGAGAAATCAACCGTTATGTAGCAACAATTACAGGCAAAAGAAGCTTAGAATGAGTTAATGGAGGATAGAAAATTGCATAAACATGAAATATACCCATCTTCTCAATTGGAAATACATGTCATTATTCCATAAAACAAGAAAAAAGAAAGAATAATCAAAGAGCAATAAAAATAAACAGCCAGATGGGTTGTTAAACGTATAGTAACTCAAGTGGATAAAACACAACCCGGTTGGGCATCGAAAGACATGCAACTAAATCAATTTCTACAAACTATATATTCAAAAGATTCGAAAATGTACTCACCTCCCCAGCTCCATAGCTGACCAGCCGTAGTTAATGCCATAGTAAAAAATCCACCACAACAAACTGCTGCAACAGGCACGGGTAATGCAATTACTCTGGAAGGAGTGGCAAAAGACCCCCCTTCACCGGGACCTCCACTGCTACCAAGACCCAATCTACCATCGCCTTGATCTCGACCCCAAGTATAAAGTTCACCTATGGTGCATGCATCACGTTAAACAATGAATTTCAATTTGAAATAGATTAGTCAGGGAAACATGGAGTCAGATTTCAAGTGAACTAAACCTTAAGAAAGTAGTGCAGGATTTTCTTTGAATATGAATATGTCATGAGCTTCAATGTAGATTGAAAAGTGCTTCTTAATGCAACGAAATATTTCAAAAAATAAAAAACTTTTTACTTCAATGTTTCTTGCTACAATCTTAAAACTTAAATCAATTTGGTTAAGGTTTGCTACTCATTCTTTCAATGCAGTTTTATACAGAAAATCGAAGATACTTGCAAAGCGAAGGAAACATAAGGCCATGTTCTACACAATTTCAGTAGTTAAGTTTATTAAAACTTGATAAGTATTGCAATAGGCTTTGAAAAATTACCAGAGGATGGAGAAATGAATAGTATATAGAACTTGTAAACTAGCCAGAAATCATTAATTTTCCGCATCTGACTATATTGAAGCTTCAAGAGACGTAACAAATTCTAAAATTGATATATGATTGACCTAAGCGATGTAAATGCTCTATATAGGTTCCCTTTTTTCTTTTTTGTGCATGTAGAGCTGTCAAAGTAAAACGGATAGACAAACTGGAGTGCATTAAGGTCCCCTATGCAGACATCTATATGTAAAATTCCTTGAGTTGATCTTTCTTCGCAGCAAAAAAGTTTCCATGCATGCATGCATGTGCATCATTCCCTTAGATGTGCACCCTTGACTAATTATTAAAAATTCTCAAGGCGGTAAACCATTATGTAAAGGAACTCCTTGAAAAAATGTATAATGTAACAATTTTTTCTTAGGTTGTCATGATTCAGCACCGGAGTATAAATTAGCAAAGCAAGAACAGACAGTTACTCAGATTTTTTTCCAAGGTAATTTATCACAAACATTCTTTCATAAACAACTTTCAATACAAAGAGAAAGCCAGTCAATCCCAAGTTACTTTCTATTCCAAAATAATATTAGATTTCATACTGTTATTTTAACATTGAAAACTTGTAACACCTATTAATTGAAGCTCCACATCAGTGATAAAAGAATTCCCTTCTCTCATTCATTCATATCTCAAACTCATTCTTCTAGTATATATTTATTACATTGGGGTAAGATATAAATATAACTTAGTAATTCAAATAAAAAGAAAAAAAAATGCATGATAGTCTTTATTTTACGCTACAAGCAATCCATAAACTATACTTAACATTTGAATAACTATAATTATAGACATTGCTTACGGTTATAGCGATGCATGATGGTGAAATGATAAAATTAAATTTGACTTTAAAGTCCTGATCATATAATGAATTTACTAAACACTAACTTATAGTTTTCTATATACTAATACATCCATCACATGGACACCGCTTATATAAAATCTAACTTACCCCTGACCAATATATTCCATGTCGGCATAGCGGGACATAAATTAGATCCAATGCTATCTGGGGTAAAAAGGCACCAACTCGGATTTAGCAGATACATCCCCAATCAACACTACAACACATTCATAATATTTTTATTATAGTCAACTTTAGAAGGTAAAGTCATCGATAGATGAATACACTGGCATCCTCTGCTAAGACCATAAAAGAGTAGACGACATCAATTAATTGCACATGCATTAGTTTCTATATAACATATTCTTCGCATAATGCACTTATTTTAAATAATAATTTTTGCATATACGTCATGAAAAATTACTTTTGCATATGTTCCATGAAATAATAATTTTGTATGTGTTTCATAAAATAATTATTGGAACTTCAAATATGAGTACTAAAAACATTCATTTCAATATGAGGATTATGAGTATACATTCAATACCAATCTTGTACTTATAAATTATAAAAACACCATTCAATGCATATAAGAGGCCATAACAACCAATGCAATTCATTCATATAAAATAGAAATGCAATTACCTATGTTCACCTCCTAAATTAAGCTTTGTCAATTAGTCCTTAATGTTGTTTCATTTAACTAAACTCCTATAAATAACATAATCAATAATACATTTGTTGATTTCTAAAATTCCTCTTATAATTATCACAATTCCCTATAAATAACATAAACTTCCTCTTACACACACACACACAACCATATATAAATCTTTTTTAATTAAGTTTTAATTATGTTTAAAAATATGCTATTCCTGGCCTTTCAAGTCTTTAATCTTTTTTCTCTAATAATTATCATTTCTAATTTAGTAAACTTATATTTATTTTAATGTTATAAATTTATAATTTAAACAGTCTTCAACATTGAATCCACTAACCTCCTTATTTAGATAACAAGGGTTCTAAAAATATTTTAAATAAAATTCTTATTTATATGCATATATATTATCAAATCATAACGTTTGTAAGGTCTTTATTATCATTCATAAAATTTGCAAATTTAATTAATTTAAAATAAATTACAACTTTTTATTTAAATACTAACTCAAATATCAAGGGTCCCGTTTCTGATAGAAAAAAACTAACTTAAATTTTTTCACATTCTAAAATTTGAGAATGAAGAAAACATGCTTACCTTACACAAACCCTCAACTTGCAGCTTGACCTATCTTTCTCAATCTTAGTTTCGTATGCGTCACTTCCCTCATTTTTTACCTCGCATCGCCTCTCTCCCTTCCTCATAATTTCTCCTACTTCTTTCTCCTATGGTCGATCTCACTCTATTTCCCTTGCTTGCTTACTCTCACATTCTAAAAGTAGTTTTTAAATTTTCTTCTACTTCTCTAAGCCCTCTTATTCGCACTATCAATTTTATTTTCTGACACTTAATGCCAGTATTTTTAAAGGATTAAATAAAATGGGACGCCCCAAAATCTTTTTTTATTCAATGCACAAAAACTGAAGCAACGGTTTTACAATCTAAAACTTTATGAATTATAGATCATATATACATATATTGTGTGCATAAAATAAATCATTTAATCAATCAAATTTAAATAACATCGTATAATAACTTTTAACAAAAATAAATGATTCGTTAAATAACAGTAAATTTTAGTCATCCAAACTCCAAAAATATCAACGATATAAATAATAAAATAATGAAAGAATAATTAAAAATCAAGAAAAACCCTGAGACTAAGCAATCGGCTAGAGAACAAAAGGTGGTGGCGATGTGAAGCAGAGTGCGGATATGAGACATCAAGCAGCATTCTTAAGAAGAAGTTTGTAAGCAAGAAGTTACTAGTGCCAATAACAAGGAGCAATGGGAAGCATGTAAGAAAAATAATAGGGAAGTGAGAGTAACGAGGAGAAACAACATGAAAAGAATATCCCCAACAGGAGAAAATGTAGAATAAATAAAGAATGGTTCAATAACTACAAGAAATAATAAAAAGCAGTAAATGCACATGTGAAGTTTTTCAGCAGTGCCAAAATGAATCAAAAAATCTGAATCTGGATTTCTATATGATATGAAGCTAAGCATACAATGGTACAAAGCAACTTGGTTAAGTGTCGTGACACACATGCTTTGCTGCGAGGTTATGCTTCATAGGAAAGCAATGCGTAAGACTATCATGCCGTTTTACGTCACTACTAAAGCACGTTTTGAAACAAACTTTGAATAACACCGCTAGATGCAATATCATCCCTACTTTTTCCTATTTCTATACAAAACCATTCCCACTAAGATACTACCGGTACATTACTAATTTGATAACATGGATTGCCAATACATAGTTAAATACTAATCTTATACACAAGGGAATCCATCTTGATGCAGAAGCCTAAATTGCATTAATTATCAGAAGAAGATATCCGAGAAAACTTGTGGTCTATTACACCATATCCTGCAGAAAGCCATATGCCTATACCTAACAGTAAAATTTAGGAGGAAGTTTCTTTTAGGGAAAAAATCTCCACTTTTTCATTCAGCTAATAGAAGCAAATAACAAGTATATATACAATTCATATTAACCCTAATACAATTGGAGGGAAATTTAAATCATCATAATAAGAACGAAAGAAATAAAATACAATAATGGATAATTAAGGGAGAATAATTTCTCCCCCTCAAATGTAGCAGTTGACCCACGGTTTCCTAAACAGTGGATGGACCCATGTGGTCCATGGATGCATACAGATCAACACTCCCCCTTAAGTATGGTTGTATATGTCATACATCCCAAACTTCTTATTGAGATCACTAAAGTGGTGTCAAGAAAGAGCTTTAGTCAGAATGTCAACAATCTGATACTGAGTTGGGGTATAGCTTAGTTGGACAACCCCTTTATTGTCCTTCTCAGTGATGAAGTATTTGTCAATCTCTATATGTTTGGTTCGATCATGGTGTACCAGATTCTTTAAAATATTGATGGTTGATTAACTATCACTGAACACCTTAATAGTGTTTTGTTTTCTATGTGTAGTTCCACTAATAATTTTTTTAGCCACATCCCTACACAAATTCCAATAATTCGTTTAACCACGTCCCTTCACAAATTTCTAGGGTCAAGGCACAATATCTCGATTAAACGCTACTTCTTACCATCATAACTTCTTTTTTACTTCCCAAATAACCAGGTTACCCCACAAAAATGAAAAGCAACCTTTAATAAATCATCCGCGTAAGGTTGCAAGAGTGTATGATTTTCACTAGAAAGACATTTTGCGGCTGGGAAGCACAGGGAAGACCACAGAGTTCCTGGCAGGTGCAGGGACAAATCTGACAGTCAAAGGGGGGCATGAGGCGAAGCCAAGGAGAGCCTACAAGGAGGACTGGATTGGGATTTTTCATTCAGCTAATACAAGCAAATAATGAGTATATATATACTGCTCTGACTAACCCAAATACAATTGGAGGGAAATTCGACATCATAATAAGAAGGAAAGAAATTATTCTCCCCCGCTTATATAGCAACTAACCCACATATTCCTAAACCATGGATGAGCTCATGTGGTACACGGATGAATACATATCAACACTAATGAAACTATAATTACATCACGAAGCTCTCACTAAAACTTTAACTCATCAATCCTACAACAAAAGATCAAAAACAGACTTTCTTTTTTACATCAAGGTGCAGGATCCCCAATACTTACATTACTATAAAAGCAAAAAAAAAAACTTTTACTTTTTCCCCATTCAGAGTAGATATCCGAGAAAACATATGCCAAAACCAAATAAAACTTAAATTACAATAAGGAACTCTCACCTGAATTTCAATTTATCACACCTATAACAAAAGATCAAACATAAACTATTTATTAAGAAGGCAAATGTGCTGGATCACCCTTCTTTTCATTACTATAAAAGCAAAAATTAAGCATACTTTCTCATTTCCAAAGCTAAGGATACCAAATAATTACATTGCAATTTATTAGAGAGGAAAAATGAAGCAAAAAGATCTCATACATTCAACATGATAAAACTAAGTCAATTGAAATGTCGCTGAAAAAAAAAAAGCATCATTAAAATATCAAAGGCATAAAGCACCCATTATATTTCAATTTTCATGTTAACAGAGTAACCTGAATCAGTAATAACAGCAGTATGAGCGCCACTAGTAGCAAGATGGGATATTTTTCCCATCCAAGTGCTCTCCACAAGTCTAGGTAGAAGCTCCCTGTGATAGACAGAATGGCCTAAAGCTCCAAATCCCCCATAACCCCTGCAAACTTTAGCCAATTAAGTAGAGGAGTCATGCTGATATTCATTAAGGTAAAACTTCCGTTTTAGTTAGAAAATAAAACAAATCATTTCAGTTTAACACTGATCTCAAACATGAAAAACTGAGAAAATAGTAAATTCATGGGAGAGTATCCATAGGGAAAATAATGGAGAAAGTGAAACTTGCCATGTTTTGAAACATTTGTATATACAAACCTTCAACAGTATGATATACATTATTAGAATTGCATACTTCTGATGACAAACATAATCCACAGTTCTGCTAGTTAAAAAATGACTTCTGCTAAAGTAGCAAAATATGTTATACAGGTTTCCTAAGCTCTTAATAGAGGCATCAACTCTGGCTAAGAATTTAGATTTTTTTCAAGGTCCATTGTAGAGCAACTAAACTCTACATTTAGCATCTATCTAACAGCAACAAAATAGGCACAGGGCCCATTCATCATGAGAATTACCAAATATCTAATTTAAACTTTCACGAATATTCAACTGCATCTGCAGCAACATGGTAAAATAATAATTGTAATAATTCCACTATGGTAATTAATCAAATGTTGAATAAAAACAAATGTTGCCAGCAGGTCACATTGTCCTTATTTCTATGACAGGCAAACTCAGTAAAACTCAAAGCTTGCTTCATGCTTAAGACAATAGCCCCTTTTTCTGTTTAGCTAAACAAAAAGCTTTCAAGTCATGACAATGATCGATAAGAAACTCTACAGACAAGTGTAATGGCATAAGAACTACCATGTGAAAACCTCGCCGGAACGGGTGAGCGCGGTGGAATGAATGCCACCCAGGGCGATGCAACGGACCTCATCAAGGTTAGGATTCAGAGTCGGAACAAAAACCGGGTTCTCATGTCCGAAGCCAAGCCTCCCTCCATCCCCCTTTCCCCATATCCAGAACCTCCCATCCACCAGAAGTGACGAGTGAAACAATCCGCATGAGATGCCCACCTCAACGTCCGCGCCACCGTCACCGGTGGCAGAAACGTCGTAGCGGTCGAGTTGACCAGAGGTGGTGGAAAGCCGGAAGCCCGAAGGGAGGCGAAGAGAAGCGACAGCGGTCGGGTAGAAGCGGATCTCCTCTTTTCCGCCGCCAAGCTGGCCGGAGCTTCCTCGGCCCCATGAGAGGATCTCGACGGTTGATTCTCCGCTAAGTTCTTCGTTAGCGGGACTCCAGAGGAGTGGAACGCTGGTAGCAGAGGACGACGAGGAGAAGAGACGACGAAGATGCAAAAGGCGGCGCCGTCGAAGCGCCATGGCTCAGTGGCCAAGCTGCGTTTCGTTTGGCTTCTGGTTGGTCACGAGGTTTTTTTGATCAAGGTTATTTTACATGTAATATTAAAAACACCAAATACAAGAAATTCTTTTTACTTTGAGATTAGTATTAATTTTCGTTGGATTATATTCAAAATGCAATGAAATAAAGATGCTTTTTTTTTAATAAAACTAAAAAAAAAGATTACATTTTTTATACATTTACATATTTAACAGTTAAAACTTTGATATTTACATTAATATAATTTATTTATGCAATAAACAATATATTTATTTTTAAAAAGTTATTAATAATGTAAATTACACCTAAATTTTCAAGTTTACACACATACACTTTAAACCTATGCATGAAAACACTTATCTCAATTTTAAAATGCGGTAAAAGTGCTATTTTTTATCTGGTATTAAAGATTTGAGTGTTATGTGTATAAATATGAAAGTTTAGGCATGAGATATGAAAATCCATAAGAATTATGTGTTATGTGTAGGGCTGTAAACGAGCCGAGCTTGAGCGAGCTCAGGCTTGGCTCGTGTTCGGCTCGTTCGAAATAGCTCGTGTTCGAAATCGGCTCGTGTTCGAAATCAGCTCGTGAACAGTNGCTCGTTAGGCTTAACGAACGAGCCGAACACGAGCTGCTTAACGAGCCGAACACGAGCTGTTCACGAACAACGAGCCAAATTGACAGCCCTAGTTATGTGCGTAAATGCCCCTAATTTTAAACAAACTAACAACAAATGCTAAAAAACCAACATAGCTTAAACAATCATGCGAGACCTATGGAAGAGATGCTAGCCGCTAGACAATCTTCTCTCAAATCAAATCAAAATAAAAGTTACACAAGCTTCCTTCACCATGTTGTTTCAAAACAAGCATGTGAAACCTCATGATACAGAACAATGGAAAAAAGAAGAAAGCTAATCTGAGAAGATTAGGCAGCTTCATCATTCTTCTTCCTGCTCCACCTTGGTGTGATCTCAATAAGTTGGTGAGGAACAAGCTGCTTCTCCTTCCTTGTGAGCTTCTTGTAGTTCATGACCCTCAGCTTAGCAATCTTGGCCTCCTCCTCCGGTGTCGTCTCCCTCACCGCCACCGTTAGGCGGCATTTAGGCCGAACCATTATCCCGGACCTTCCCTTTGCATGGTAAGACAGTCTCTTCAGATAAATCCCCTTCCCAACAAAAGCTTCAGCTTTGGAACCAAACATTTAAGAGGAAGCGTTTGATCAAAAAATGGTGAAAAAAGATGGGTTTAATTATGTAAACTATGCCGACTCACCGACAATGAGCTTATCCGGATCGAGACCGTGATTATGTGCTGCGTTGGCACGGGCCGAGTGGATGACCTACAATCAGTAGAAGCATTTATCAATCTTGAAGGAACCTTTTTAGAGGGATATTTACTTAACAGACCACTTGACTCCTATGTACTTATATATTTAACACCTAAACTTCAATTTTGATCTATACTCCGGCTTATATATGCATGAAAAAGTATATTTCACTTTTTCAAAACTTAAAATAGTGGTATTTTTTATGTGATATAAAATATTCGAGCGGTATAAATGTAAAAAGTAAAGTTTATGTGTCAGATATGTAAATGCATAGGCCACAGAGAAGGATAAAAAGAATTCCTTCACCTGATAAACAGTCTTTGCAGCTCTTTTAACCAAAACTTGCAGTTGTAAGAGAGCGTCTTCAACACGCATTCCTCTGACCAGTTTAGCAACTAAATTTACCTTCTTTGGACTCTGATGCAAATATTCATGACAATAAATCACGCATAAGTTTTACAAGGAAAAAAAAAGTTTTTTCTATTTGGGTTGCAGTGCATGCAATAGAAGTGAAAACAAATAGCATTAATAATATAAACAAATATGTTTAACAAGAGGCAACATCATCATTAGCCTTTATCCTAACCATTTGGAGTTGGCATTATGAATTCTCCTCTATTCATTTTCTCAGTCATTTATTCCAAGTATTGCAGCAGTTATTAAAACATAATATTCACAAATCATTTCAAATAATTTCTAACCATGTAATCATAGGTCTATTCATTATCATTTCTAGTTCGAAAACACTAATTTTATCAAAATAGTCTAAAAGACCTATTTTGCATTGATTGCAAACCATGTCCAAATCACTTAATTCTGTTTTCAATCATCTTGTTTGCAATTGATGGTACTACAAATGTTCCCCTGATATAAACAAGCCTTGTTTTATTCTTACTAGTTTCATTGCATTTTAACCTTAATAAATTCATTTTCTGTTATATTTAACATATCTTATAATCTCTAATTTTCAATATATCACCTGTAAGCAACACAGATTCAAAATGGTGAATAGCAAGTTAAAGAAAATAGCAAAGGTTAAGAAGGTGAAATTAAGATTAGGTTGATTTCATTAAATAAAAAAAATTAATGAAGAAGGCTAGAAAATTAGTGGATAAATTTATTAGCAAAAGAACAAATATTTAGCATTTCCAATAAACTAAATTTAAAATAAAGGGCAATCACATGCAGATTACCCAAAACATTGCTATTTACAATCTAGCACTCTTTTTCATTTATTTTTCAAATTCTCACTCAAATATCAAAATTCATGATAAAACCACAATCTATATTTTTCATTTTTATCAATTTCTCAATGATTTGATGGTGTCACACAAATATACATCGGTTAGGTAGTTCAAAAATATCACTTGAATGCTAGATTTTGTAAATAGTGATGTTTCTGGTTCCATGTATGTGATTATTGTCGTTCAATTTTTTTTTATTTGAAAATAATTTTGGAAATTTAATTTAATATAAGAGCTATATAAGTTTGGTTTTTAAAGTAGTACGTTTTAATTTTCGAAAAATGAGACTAAATGGATCTCATTAGTTTAATAGTTTGCATAATCGTGTCTAATACTGCAAATACTACACCTTCCCGAAAGAAAAGTGTATACATCGGCAATAGAACAAATCCTGCAAATTAAGATATTTGTAACATTTGTTTGGCCTACGAACATTTAATGTGTAACCGACAAGTTCTTCTGTCTAATATAAGGATTAAATAGAGTTTATTTTACTTAGGTTCCAAGTTTCCTATATAGACAAACCCTTATAGTTAATTACATCCCAAAAAATGGGGGTCACTTGAGAAAACTCTCGATGATGAACAGAGGTACTAGTCTTCAAAAATTCAAAGTTTAAATTTTCACGGTTTGACGTGGAAAAACAAATGGAAGTGGCTCGAATAGGAACTGTTATTTTTAAGAGTCTAAAGGAAGGAAAAAGTTGGGTGATGTCACAGATCTTGAGGAGAAACCTCAGTGGCTTCCCAAACTATCATAATGTGTGGTTGAGTTTTGGATACGATGTTATTTAAGTGTTTAATCCTACCAATTAAATTATTTGGGACTTACATTTGCATAATATCTGATTATACAAATAGCCCGCAGAGATGAGGGTTTACGTCGTACCACACGACAACCTCGGAACCTAACGTGAGTTAGGACTTACGCTGCACAAGATGGTGTGCAGGAGCCTAAAGAGGGTATGAAGATTTACGTCGCGCTGAGCGAGCTACCTCGAAGTTCTATGGGTCGTTATTTAGACTAAGGAGAGAGATTGTCGAAGAATATTCTCTTGTTGCTCGATCCAAGCTCCTTGTCGTGATGCCCACAATATTGATTCCCAAGCTCCTTGTTGATGTAGCAGTGCTAAATTCTAAGGTTCAAAAGGTTTTATCATTTATGATTAAGTGACAAGTTTGTTATTGTTTGAGTATTATGGGGGCGTTAAAGTTGATTAGAGTGACACCGATTAGGATCCACGGTTCCCTCGTTCAGGTATCAATATTTTCTCTTGAATTTACTTAATCCAGATGAGTTGTTAAGCTCATTTAAACTGGGTAAATTCGTTAGCAACCCTGGAATACCTCATTGGAGGGACTCCCGCAAATTCAAAAGTACGTGTTATATTTTTTTTTGAAATGTTTACTTTTTTAAAATTATTTGTTTTGAAAATGAAATTGCAATTAGGCATGTGTGACATATATTAAAGCAGGAGTAAATTACAGTGATAAAAAAATGACAATAAATAAATTGTACACACATACCTGTCATTTTCTCGTTATTCCCGATGTGTGATTAGCTCATAAAGCATAATATAATTTGCAGGGAATTTATATGAATTGCAGAAAAAGAAAGCATGAATTGTAGCCTGAAAAGCAACAAAATGAGTCGTAACAAAACACAAACAGGCAAAGCCAAACCCGTGGTCACATACGAAAGACCAAGACTAAGTATAAGACTAGCGAATCGAACACGAACGAATAGAGCTTGTGTTCGTGTTCGGTTCGATTGAAATTTTGTTTGTTTGAAATAAGCTCGTGTTTGAAATTGTTCGTGAGTCACTCTTCGTGCTCGTTTCTTAACAAACGAGCCGAACACGAGTTTGCGAACGACGAGCCAGCTTGATATCCCTAATATTAATATATATAATAAATATATTATATTAATTATATAACTTATATTATATAAATATAAAATATTTATATTATTATATTAATAATATAGTATATTAATATATTATTATTATTAATTTATTATATATTGTAATTTATAAAATTTAATTTTTTAAAATATCATAATTTTTTTATATATAATTATTTTAAATTGTTTTATATTTCGAACAATAACGATTCAAACACGAACGAATGCATCACTGTTCGTATTTGATTCATTTAAATAACAAAACGAAAAAAATGTATTCACGTTCGTCTCGTTTATTTATCGAGTGAATCGAACACGAACTCATTGACGAACCGAACACGAATTGTTCGCGAACAAAGAGTTTTTTTGACAGCCCTATATAAGGCATCAGTAAAGGTGAGGGCTCGGAGTTGTACTGTGTGCTTCCCAACCTTGGGTAAGAGCTCCAATCCGATAATCTACGAAAGACAGTCCTTAACCTCAATTCAATTGACTAGTCGTGGACCTTCATAAGTTTTACCAAAATTTTTTGATTTTTCATGCAAAAGTTGTTGTTTAGACTTACATGCAGAGTTCACTTTAACATGCAAAAGAAATTTTATTTTTATTTTTATAAATATTTTGTAAAATAGTGCAGTCAATAGCTAATTACTCTAATCAAGCTAGGACTACTAGCGACTTAAGAGTATCAGGGGCAACAATCTCACCAAGAGTTGGCGAATAGTATCATCAATGCTTATCCTCTCCCCTCATTGAAGATCTTTAAGGTAGGTGATACTATTCTAATAATATTACTTCGTATCCCTCATTTAAGAATACATAAGTAATGTCTCCATCGCCCTCGCCACCTAGACCCTAGACTTATTATAGTCCGGTGATCCATATATAGCATTAAAAAATGTCCCCAATTGCCAGGAAAAATTTGAGTGTAATGTTCAAGCTCAAATCTAAGTGCATCGGGTTTCATTGCGGGTTAAGTCATTGCGAGAATTTCACTAGTTGATTTAATTACGGAAGACATGTGCCACATCTTAGTGTATCCTCATGTTTAATATTTTAATCAATTGGTGAATTAAGGTCAAGTGTCTAGTTTCATCATTCATTCGAAAATTAGGTAGATGAACTATCACCTAGGGTGTGTTCATAAAATCTAAGAAGCATATACTTTAACATGTGCTTGAAGTGATTTAAGGTGATTTACCCTCAATAAAGTGTTTTTCAACTAATCCTCAAATATTTTTAGGTTTTTCAAATAATTAAATCAGAAATCATCATTTTTAACTTAACCATTAAGCAAGAGAAATTAAACAAAACAAAAAAAAGGAGAAGACCAACCTACTTCCAAAACTAGCAAAGCCAAGAAACAAAATAGCAAGTGAATCAGCCTAAAAACATTTAAACTCTTTCAAAATTGTAATTAAATCGACTCTTAAGAAGAGTACTTAAATCTATTAAAAGGCAGTGTTTTGATTAGTCCGAAAGTTCTACAACTTAGCATAAAAAAAGGAAGCCCAAAAACTATTAGAATGCTCAAAAAGTACAGCCCAAAAGCCGCGAAACTGAATCAAAAATTGCATCCCACAACAGTACTTTTAAAGCCTTAAACAACCCTTTTAAAAGGCCACCAAACAGCACTCTTAAAATGCCCAAACAACAATTTTAAAATTCCTTAAAAAACTCTCATGTAAGCCTCCCAAACAGCACTTTTAAAATTCTCAAAGTGCTCTCATGTAAGCCCAAAGGATCAATTTTAAATGTCCCAAAATCAACTAGGAAACTCAGCCCAAAACAGTGTGTAAACTCTCCAAAATCAGTTAACAAGCTGTATCCAAAAAAATACGTGAATCAGTAGGCAAAACCCTCAAAATCACAATGTTTAAACCCACCAAACAAGAGGTAAAACGGCCCCCCAAGGGAGGCATTCAAAAATAAAAGAACATAGACATGCAAAGAAGCATTCAAGCCCTGGAATAACGGTAATCTTCAGTCTTGAAGTATTCCCGTTTGAGTGCTCGAAACATGAAATCAACAAATGAGTATTTAAGATCAGCAAGTAAATGGCATTGGAATCTCACAATGTTTGCATATAACTGTTTGAAACATAAAACAGACAACAGAGCTTTTAAAATCAGCAAGTAAATGGTCATTAGAACCTCACAATATAAGCATTTAAGTGCTTGAAACATAAAACCAACAACGAAGCATTTAAAATCAACAATAATATATAATCAAAATAGTGTTTATAGTTTTCCAAAATCATTAAGAATGTATGGCCAAAGCAGCATTTATAGTTCTCCAAAGATCGATGTCAAACACATGAATATACAAGAATGATCGACACTTGTATGATGGAATGCAGTAAACATTTGCTACTAGTTGTATTAATATGACTAGAATCATTTTTTATCCATGTTATATTTGTCCAGTTAAAGTAAATCACAAAGGCCTTCCTAAATTACATAATTCTGAACACAGATTTTCTAGAATGAAGAACTATATCATGTTTCAATAGAAAAGCAGATAAAATTGTCTTATGTTGAGAAGAAGAATTGATAGAATTAGGATATACACTCAAAGATCAATGATAGTTGATTTTTAATTGAAAATAAAAAAAAATAAATGAAAGGAAAAGGGAGTTCAAGAAACATACTTATAACTGTGTAAAGAGATTTTAGCTGCAACAGAGAAGAATTAGAAGAGAGACCAACCTCATGCGACGAGGAGGGACAACAAAGCACTGTAGAGTCAGCGAAGCACTTCCTCGACGGTTTCGGATAGGGGAGGAGCTGAAAAAGGTGAAATATGGGAGTTACGAAGGCGCACACGACGATCCCGTGGTTGCTTTCCCAGCTAACCCTAATCGCGAATGTGTCGTTGGGGTTTCGATCGAGAGGTGAAGCCGAGCAGGAAAGGTGACGAGGGTTTCGGGCGAGGATAGGAGAGTCGAAAAGAGAGGCGAAGCAGAGCAGGAAAGGCGAGGCCAAGCGGGAGAAAGGCTTCGGTGCAGAGGGAAGGCGAGCGAGGAGGCAAAGCAGGTGGGGGTTTCAGTTGAGAGAGTAGGCGAGCGAGATGGTATCGAGCGGGGATTCGGTGCAGAGGGCTGGAGATGGACGAGTCTTGGACTCGAGGAAGAGGGAGTCGAGCAAAAGCCATCGGTGGAGAGGAAGATAGAGTGACGAACGCGGGAGAGCTGAGCGAGGCCTCGGTCACGAGAAGAAAAGCGAGCGGGAGAGGAAAGGGGAGGGGCGAATGAGGGAGGAGACGAGCCCGGAAGAGGGAGCTTTGGTGCAAAGATTCTGTCGAGAGAGGAAGGGGACGAATCTGTCGAGCCAGGAAGACGGAGTTGGGTGAGTGAATTTGTATATCGGGAATTCCAAGAGAGACGTTATGCGATATTTGGCAAGCAAATAAATGAATTACATTGATTGAGAAACTCAAATGGAAAGCAAATAACACCAGATTAAAGTGAGATAAAACAGACTATTTTTTAGAAATTCAAAATTGCTAATTCAAATCATAGTACCACCCGAGATTTGGTGCAACTGGCTCTTGCTCAGCCCGAACCGAACTCGGGCTAAACCTGAACCGCCTCCCTTAATTAATTATTTATTTGCATCGAATTTCATGTTGTTTGTGTGTGCGCGGAATCATAGTAATATGGGTATCCTTCCTAGGTAAAGTCAACGCCCCAAACGCTTCTGTGCGGTCCGTTTCGCATTCAGGGTCGTCCGGATAAGTTTGGCCAACAATCAGGTCAATTCAAGTAAACATCGTGTGTGGTACAATTAGTGCGTAAATTGCGGCCTTTGCGAGTGTTCGAGTCACAAATGGTTTACTAAAGGCCTCCTAAATCCAGTGGGAACTCATTTTCGGCCCTTCACATATTGATCTTTAGCCCTTGCAGCTAAAAGTTGAGTGCTTGGACCACTCATGCAATGTCTTTCACAAAAATGAGTTAATAAGTGGTTTGAAGTTCTACGTGGCGTGGGTCTCAGTACTAGTCTTCTAGGAGGGACAAATAGTGAGAGCCTAAGACTCTAGATCCTAGGCTCTAAGGAGGGGAAAAGAAAGACCTAAAAAATGAGGTCAACAATTATCACTAAAAAAAAAGATATACTCTAAAGACATTGGGGAGGGTTTTAATCAATTTATTGAGAGGAAGGTTCATAATATAATTAACGTTGAGCTAATAGTAGGAAAAATGTCTAAATAATAAAATTATTATTAGAGGTCAGTGTTTAGGAGATTGCTACTGAATTAGTTGTTGGCAAGTACATTACATATGGCTAATTCTTATATTCTTCAAATTGATTTAAGAGTAATTAAGAAAACTATTTTTGCAAAGAGATGAATGAACAATTATACTTTTTTTATGAAAGAGGATAATTATTACTTGAGACATAAAATGAAAATGTGAACTCCAGCGGTTAGAAGTTTAAT
Organism: Phalaenopsis aphrodite; assembly: GCA_003013225.1. Classification (NCBI taxonomy): domain Eukaryota; kingdom Viridiplantae; phylum Streptophyta; class Magnoliopsida; order Asparagales; family Orchidaceae; genus Phalaenopsis; species Phalaenopsis aphrodite. The sequence goes on along the minus strand of NEWO01000149.1, from coordinate 902,147 downwards.
TTTGGGCAATGAATGAGGCATCAAAAGGTACGCTTTACCATAGCATAAGAATGTGAATTTTTTAATAGATGCTTTAAGAAAGAATAATCACTAAATAACTTAAATTTAAGAAAGGTAAATTAAAACTTTAAAGTTGAATTGCATATGGTATGGGCTAAAATAGCTAAATGCACCATAAGATTGTCAAAGTTTTACAAGAGTCTTTAAATGGATCCCGTGCATGGTGAATTACCAAAAAATTATTAGGGAAAAGAAATGTGCCTTTCAGGAACATTAGAAATAAACACAATAAGATGAAATAAAATGAAAATCTAAAATTTTGCATAGAGGATGATGTGAAATATCAAGGTTAAGTTTTTTAGAAATATAATAGGCTAGGAATTTTTTATAAAAAAAAAAAAGAAAGGAGATATAAATAGCTTAAGGCTTTGATCAAGCTAGATGAATTGAGAATATAGATAAAATGATCTTAGTTAAAGAAAAGGAAAATAAATAAGGAAATGTAATTTTGACAAAAAAAAAAACTGAATTCAAATTTTAAGAACATTATACTTAAGAATAGCAGCAACAACAACAACAACAACAAAGCCTTAATCCCACTGCTTGGGCTCGGCTACATGAATCCTTTTTTTCCATTGTGTCATATTTTCATTTAGTTATAATAAATTAAGATCATTTTATATACAATAAGCCCAAGTCTTCCAAGGTCTACCTCTGTCTTTCTTAACATAAGTCGAATCTAAAACATCTACTCTCCTAATCGAATCGTCAGATGATCATCGCTTAATGTGACCAAACCATCTAAGATGACTTTCTCTAATTTTGTCCATCACAGGAGTTACACCAACCTTATCACGGATATATTCATTTCGCATTTTGTCTCTAAGTGTAAAGTCACTCATCCACCTAATCATTCTCATCTCGGCAACACCGAACTTAGTATTATGCTTCTCTTTTAAAGGTCAACATTCAGTGCCATAGAGCATTGCAGGTCTCACCACCGTCTCATAAAATTTTCCTTTCAGTCTAAGCAGTACTTTTCTATCACACAAAAGACCTGAAGCATTCCTCCACTTCAACCAACCAACTTGAACTCTACCATTAACATACCCATCTATATCACAATCGCTTTGAACAACAAATCCGAGATATCTAAATCGTTCACACCTTTTAATAATTTGATCACCTAAAGTTACACTTCTGTCACTAGAGCTACTACTACTAAAATTACATTCCATGTATTCAGTTTTAGTTCTACTCAAATGAAGGCCTTTAGAATAGCAAAATCAATGGCAAAATGAAAAAAGCATTGAAGCGTACAATAAATAAATCCATAATGAAGTTGACTCAACTTGAAAAAGAAACATAAAATTAAATGAAAATGAGATATTGACATAAAAATGGGTGTCCTAATGGGATGTCCTTATAAATAATTTTACAAAAAAATAAATTTGCATGTATTCAAAAAATTTAAAAGACAGTCATATTAAATTCATAGGTAATAAAACAAATATTAATTATAAATTTACATGTTATAAAAGATGAAACAACGCATCATGAATAAGTATGATAAAAATGCATACATCAATCATAAAAACAAAAATAAAAAGAATATATCATTAAAGTCCGAAAGTATAAATGTGGAAACTAAGTATTGACCCATTCGTTGTATCCGTTTACCCTCCTAATTTGGAAGATAGTAATATGCTTTCAACTACACAAACTAATATAAGCATCATTTACCACCTCAAAAATAATAAAAAGATTATTTTGGCTCACGTGCCTTGATATTCTCCTGGAAAAGTTAAACTACAACCATAGCTCGAGCTATAAACCTAAGAGTTTGGATTTGTTCTTATTGCATAGAGAAATTAGAAAAGATTTCATGAACTTGAGTCATAGACCCCATCAAATGAATGAACACTCTGTTTACAGCTAGAGCGTAATCAAACATAAATTCATTAAATATTTTGCATGCAAAACCAAAAATATAACGGGAAATTTACATAAGTAGCGTACAATTCTTATGTATTTACATATCTCGCACTTAAACTTTCAAATTTACATCAATAGCAACTAAATATTGATTACGTAGATGGTCAACCAATCTAGACGAACAAAAGCAAGTCTTTGAAATAAACATCAATTTCAAATATATTAAGTTATTGCTGAACAAAAGTAAATTGTTCAAATGCTAGAAGTTGATGCTGAACTTTCAGAATTTTTTTTTTTAAATGTTGTGATTGTTAAAGCAAAAGATGCTAAAATTGAGAGCAAAAACAAAGTTGAAGAATCGGAAGTAGAGCAATAAAAATGAAAATGTGTGAAAATTCTTGGCTGAACTTTACCCATGGACAAGAAGTAACTTTGATAACTTACAACAAATTATGAAACTGCTAGGAAAGTAAATTATTCCTCCTGATAAGTAATGGAAAATAAAGCAACTATTTTGATTAAATGAAGAAACCTAACAATTTGAAATACTTTGTAAGAAGGAACTAAAATTTTTAGCTTCTTCTAATTCAATCTCTATTTTATGAACTATATACAATATTGCATAACTTCCAATAATAGACCATATAAGAAAAAAGGATGAACCATAACGTACAGTCTCAAACATATACATGATTACACATTTTCAATGCATATATTGGCATTCAGTACTAGAATATAAGGAAATGAATTTATGATGAGTTGAAGAAAACAATAATAGCTTAAGGGAAATAACAAAAATATCCTCGTTGCTTTTTCTAAAGTTAACTACAGCAGAAAACATGTAGAAAGTCAACGTGTAAATAAGTTTCATTCAGCAAGTATAATTTAACAAGCACACTTTAAGAGAGTTTTGAAGAGTGAAGCATTTCTTTATCCTGACAGAGAGAAGAACCCACTAAGACCTGACAATTTTGCCTTTAAAAAAAAGGAGGAAGATTTACATACATTTAGGGTTTAGGGTATTTACAAATCTAATACAACAACTTCAATTTTTATATACCAACTTATCTCTGTGTGAAAAGGCGAATTTTACTTTTTAAAAAGTTAAAATGATGGTATTTTTTATGTGATGTGAAATATTTGGGTGGCATAAATGTAAAGAGTAAGGTTTGGGTTTAGATATATAATTACATAGGAATTGGGTAAATGCCCCCAAAAAAAAAACCATTCTGCCCTTTTAAACTCTGGATTTAATAGTGTCTGCCGCCCAATGCTCTTAATTTTTTATATACATACCATATGCATATTTTACTTTTTAAATTTATTTTGATGTTATTTTTAATGTGATGTGAATGACTTGGGTGGCATAAATGTAAAAAGTAAGGTTTAGATGTTTGAAATATAATTACATAAGAATTGGGTGGTATGTATGTAAATGCCCCAAAAAAAGCCATTATGCTCTTTTAAACTCTACATTCAAAGTTTCTATCTACCTATACTCATCAATTTTTATATACATACTACCTTACCTATGTGTGAAAAGGTGTATTTCACTTTTAAAAGTTATAATGATGGTGTTTTTGACGTGATATGAAAGATTTGGGTGGCATAAATGTAAAAAGTAAGATTTAGACGATAGAATATAATTACATAAGAATTGGGTGATAAGTATGTAAATATCAAAAAAAAAAATCATCACAATCTTCTAAACTCTAGATTCAAAGTTTCTTGTCTCCCGACCACCCTCACTCTCTCTCTCTCTCACATTGTATGATTAGGGCCAGAATAACGGCCTCATTACCTGATTTAAGATCAAAACTCTAAAGTTTCAGTAACCATGAGAACAAAATTAAGAGACAGATAAGTTATTCACATCTGATCAAAATTTCAAAGTAATTATATGAGAAAAAAAAATAAATGCAACCAACAATAATGACAAATCTAAATAAGAAATGAACAAGTAATTTGAAAAGTAAAAACAAATCTATAATCTGACTATAAGACAACAGTCAAAAATCTAATTAATGCAATGATGATGAGATGGGGATTACTGATGAGAAACAAATACTTAAATAGATGGGACAAATCATGTCACCGTTTTCAACTACATACGTTGTGAGTTATTTTAATCTTTGGAGCATAAGAAAATAAATCTAAATTATAATTTTTCATCCATTAAAACAACTCATTTGCATAATTTAAGAGTTGTTAGTATATATAACGAACAAACCACAATAAATTTAGTTCACCAATAATAGCACAAATAACACAAATATATTAGTCCTCAACTTCGCATTAAAGAAGTGGCCACTAGAAGAGTAAAAATAGCCACTCTGAATTTTTCTTTATCTGTGAACAAGTGTGATTCTTAGAAAGTTTCTAGTATAACTCTTAACATGGAGGAAGGTGAGTGAAGCCAAAGCAACAAATGTTAATGAGTTAGAAAGAAGGAATAAATTGAGAGATAGAGAGAGAGAAAGATTTCTAGCTGATGTCACTAATGCATGTTATGCTATTATTGGACAAAAAATAGCACTTAAGAAAATGCGGGAATTAGAGAAAATAGACGGTAATTGTGGTTCAACAAAATAACAAACAGTTGAACCAAAATATAATGGGGCATTTACATACATACCACTCAATTCCTATGCATTTACATATCAAACACCTAGCATTTATCTTTTACATTTATAACACTCAAATCTTTCATATCATATAAAAAATACCAACATTTTAACTTTTGGGAATGAAATACACATTTTCATGAATAGTTACGGGAGTTAATATGTAAAAATCGAAGTTTAGGTGTTAGATATGTAAATACATAGGAATTGACTGGTATGTATGTAAATCTTCCAAATTTAATTTGGGACAAAATAGACATGATGCTAGGATACGGGAAAAAAAAAAGTAGCACGTCGAGGAATAATTTTTCAAAGAAAAGCCGTAGTTTTTTAGCACTAAAATCAATGCATGTTTCGAATCGAGATCATCTGTATAGATCCTGACAAAATAGAAGGTGCAAATTTTAATGGATAAGATTGGACAATCATTCTCAACTAATGAAATATCTTGTGGACAAACTTTCAGACCATTTTTTTATAATAGTAGCACAGATTTAAAAATATATTACAGTCACTTAATTGAAAACTTTTTAATAAAATGATTAACACTAAGAGAATGTTTCTAATCCAAGAATGAATATTTTGGTAGGAACTTTTATTACAGGGCACTCAAAACATTGATATTTACAAATCAAGCATCCTCTTGATTTTTTGAACTATGAAACCAATGCATTTGTGCGTGCCACGATCAAACCAATGTGAATTTGATAAAAATGAAAAATATGGGTTGGGTTTTATCATGACCTTTGATATTTGAGTGAGAATTTGAAAAATGGATGAAAGAGAGAGGTTGATTTGTAAATAGCAATGTTTTTTGCTACCTTGTATGTAATCGCCCCTTAAGAATAAAATCAATGTTTGAAGTCATAATACTAATACTAAAATCAAGTGTAAGAGCCAACAATGAATTTAAAAAAGAGGTCAAATGTCCATAGTTTTACAAAATCATGTTGGTGTAAATTCAAATTGATTTTTATGATAGGAAGATCTACCATGGAACAATTCCTGCGCTAAAGAAATTTGTGAGGATGTAGAGAGCAAAATGCTGATCTTCATCAAACAAAATAATGAAAAAAAAAAACAACAACAACAAAATATAAATTTTTATAAGATACAAATTTATTTTGAAAAGCCATATGCTCTCAACTAAAATGACAACTATTGTGCTGGCCATTAAAGAGAAAAGATGCATGTGTCAAAATTATGTAAGAAATTATTAAAGATATATATGATCTATCAAAGGGCACCATTAAAAGCAATTGCAGAGTGGCCAATCAAAATAGTATTACATAAGAAACTTGTTACAAATCTCTCTCTCTCTCTCTCTCTCTCTCTCTCTCTCGCGCGCGCGCGCTAGAGAAAGAGGGAGGGAGGGAGGGAGATTATAGACATTCTCAGCAAAGATATTTAAAATAAGGTATCTTGGTATATAGTGTTTGTAAATGAAATAGTTCTAATATTTGGCACCTTTTTTAAAGTATATGATAAACTAGAATAGCACAAAACAAATTAGAAAATACCAAATTTTAAAATTGGTAAAATAAAAGAAGATTACATGGCATGTAATAGTCCTGGAAATGAAGGATAACTATCAAAATATCGTTGTAGGGTTTAGTGTTTTCTAGGGGGATTGGTCAAAAGTGGACCAGAGATAATATACCAAATGCAGGGGATATATAGAATGCTAACCACCTAAAAATACTATTATAAAACTCATATGGACACTTAAAAGAATAACAAAAAAATGGTGGTCTGAATATGTATAATAAAAGATAAACAGTACACTAATAGAACAAATAAATAAAATTATTGTATAAGAAAAACAAATCCGAAATCCGAATCATAATAAATGTTATAAGGCTCATAATAATGATCATGCTGATGAATCAAGCACAAAATATTTCCAAACGAGTATGTCCTCAAATGGCATGCTATAAGTTTGGTTACATTCTAAAAGGATGTCATGTTCAAAATTCAACGATTTATTTACTTCTCCCGAGGAAGAAAATAAATGAAGATAACTGATTTTTTTTTTTTTAGCCAGGGTGAGAGCTCGAATCCGACATATTGGGATTTTTCGTTTTGTACCAATGTCCGATACATTCAAGCATAAATAATTGAACACTTGATAAGCCCAACATTAGATTTTAGAAGTTAAAACTGGTAACACATACAAGCACCATTGATGATAAGAAAAGTTTACCTGTCGTATATCTTTCTTAATAGCCTGAACCGTTGAAGATTTGGGGCCCAAACCCTTAGTGGTAGCTTGTCCAACATGTCCCAAAAGTGGCGTTAAAGGGGAAGATATCGGCTCCATGTTTTCAGCATCAGCTAACAAGCTCCTTGAACTAAAATACCCCTGCACAGAACTAAACAACTCTAAATCTCTCATGTGATCCCTAATGTATAAGATGAATTGTGAAGCAACTCAAATATTACAATTTGGAAGAGAAACAAGGAAAATTGATAAAATGAAATTACAATAATTCCAGCTTGTTAGAGTATAAAATTTATCATTATGTTTTTCACTGATCACCCATGTCCTCCACATTTTTCATTGATTGCCCTTGCCCTTCATATTTTTCACCGATCACCCATTGCCTTCATGTTTTTCATTGATCGCCCAGCTCAGTTAAGCCCGCCAAAAAACATTACACTTTTGCAAACTATTTTGGTTGTACTAATGAATCCACCATCATTCATTGTTATTTAGTGTTGCATGCCATAGATAATTGTAGTTCACAAAATGTTTCCTGTATAACTTTAGCCAAGTAAAATTTGATTTATGGATTTTTTTTTCTTTTTTACATTCAAATCAACAACTCTGAATCTTATTAGTCCAGATTTGGCTCTCCAAAATCCATGCTCAAACAACCTAACTCAATGTTCTATAAGCTCTTCTTCAATAGAATCATGTAAGACTAAAAGCCCACACAAAGCCATATGTAATTAAGGAGAGATACTGTTAGAGGTAAATTAAGTATTGATAAAGCCTAACCAAAAGTTTCAAAATTAAAGGACTTTGATATTGCTTGCTTGAGAACTACAATGTGCACAAACTTCAATGATTAATTATCCCTCCCGATTATATTAATGAACTTTTGATAAGAATGCTACAGCGCTATATTTAGATTATTTGTTGCAACATAGTTTCTATAATTACAAAAGTTCATTGCTCACCGCTTAGAGAAGATGTACACTGTAGAGGAGTGTACAAATGGAACATGTGGCTTAAAGGCCATGTGGAGTGTACAAAAGTTCATTACAAAGTTCATTGCTCACCACTTAGAAGAGTGTACAAATCACATGATTCCATCATTTATAAAATTAATAAGAATCGTGGAAAGTAACCAAAGATTAAAAAAATCATAGAAGAGACAAATTTCATAAGGGTCAGCTACCTCATAAAATGGAACATGTGGCTTAGAGGCCCCGATATATAAGACCTTAGGGATTTGTTAGGTTTTCAAAAACATGAATAATAAAAATTATTGAGAAAATTTTAACCACACCTCATATGTGTTCTTGATGATGTAGGCATATTTGTCGTAGAATAGGAAAAGGAAGCATGATTGCTTGCTTAGGTGTGGAGGGCACATAATGGGACCGCTAATCAAGTGGTTGAATATAATTGGTTTGAACCACATGGAATTACACGTATCTAGCACATAATTACGCGCAAGCTTTTGCAAGCATAAACAGGTAATTATGTGTCCACCTACATCCTTGATTTGTATTATGGGACCACATTTTGGTTATTTTTACTAATTCATAAAGTTCTTTGTCTTGAACGGAGACTTCCCAAAGTGCAATCATTCTCATGACATCAACATAAAGCTACTCTCAAGACTGTAGACCAATCAATTGATCAGAAGCTATATTTGTGTATCATAATAGACCCAAAAAACTTGATAATTTTGATATGTGTGAAATATGTGATATATTTTGTTGATATTTTTCTGCATTTTTTCATTATTTGTTCCCTATTTTATGATTTTTCATGTATTTTTGTGTGTGATTGCAAACTACAAGTATTCATGGGTGCTTAATAACACATTAGTCATGCATAGAAGCTAATGCATAGAAGTGGCTCAATTTCAATCCATTGGCGCCAAGACGCCACCCTATTGCCCCATATGTGTCTCCCATGCCTTATCTAACAGGGAGCTTGGAGCATAGGAGCCACATTCAAAGCACCATGCATGGTCCAACCGAGAAAGAAAAAACAATGCGCCACTTTAAGGGTGTGCTAGATGTGGCGTAGTTACGCCACTTATGGTGTGGCTACGCTACTATGGCGCAAGTGTGCCATAGGGTGGGGTGGGTACATTGTCCCTGCTACCTTCCATGCACGACACATGCAGTGAGCAAAAAACCTTTGAACCACTTCAGGGAAACCTTGTTCCTTCTTCAGGACGCACAACATTGAGCAACGGAAACTTTAGCGCTCCCGAGAGGAACTCCGACGTTGACAAACTGACTTAGATAGTTATGACAGCTTTTTGACAGTGTGGTGATATGTGGCTATAAAAGAATTAATTTCGAATGAATCAGAGCTCATCCATAATTTTCTTTGAAACGCTTGACCATTAGATTAACACCGAGGGGAAGATGACACACACCAGGAGAGAGTGTCATAGAACATTGTAGCCATCAACATGCTTTAACAGAGGGATTCTTAAAAGATGGTGTGAGATGGTGTGTGGGAGTTCTCCTAAGAGAGAACAAGTATATGATTGTACGCAATGTGGGTACAAAATCAGAGATTGTGTTGTAATTTTGTATAATTTGAATAAGAACATCGGTGAAATTATTCTAACTTTATTTACTTTAGATTTTGCAAGGGAATTTATGTTGTTTTCATCCGTAATGAGTAACACTTAAACTTTTCTCCTCATTGAATTGGATTTTATGCAAGTTGGTGAAATATATATTATGCGATTGTATGTTAATTTGATTATAAGTTAATAGTTTAACCTTTTGAGTCTAATTTAATCATAAACTAATCACTTAGGATGTTAAAATGAGTTATGATTAGGGTTATAAACAAGCCGAGCTTGAGTGAGCTCGGACTTGGCTAGTATTCGGTTCGTTCAAAATTGCTCGTGTTCGAAATTGACTCGTGAATAGTGTGTTCGTGTTCGGCTCGATTTAAATATTGTTAATTATGTTTGGCTCAAAATTGACTCATTAAAATCAATTAAAAAAATTACATGTAGGATGTTGGATTCAAACTTACACCAACTCTGTATAATAAAAGACGCAGAATCACAATTGGGTTTTTGTTGAGCGACACGGCTCTAGAAAAAAAAAATATTGTTGTTAGGATGGTACAATC
>NEWO01000149.1:869132-883823 GCA_003013225.1 Phalaenopsis aphrodite | reverse complement strand
CCGACTGCATATCTTTCCTTTCCTGATCATATTTAGAAGACTGATTTGAATTCAACCAAAGGTAATATGCAACGGGTAGACTCATTGCCTTGCTCAGTGCATTTCGAACATATGCTCATTGTGAGAGTCAAACCTTTCAAGATGCCTGAGAATCTTCGTACCATGAATTATACAAGTTTCACCCCACTCCTCCATCTCGAAATATTTGAAGAGTTGTTTCTTCATCTTATTAACCTCGGTACGACCGGTAGATAGATTCAACATGTCATTAATATATACAAGCAAGTACAAGAACTCACTATTGACCAACTTCTTAAAATATGCATAATAATATTATTGACTCTTTGTGTAGTTTTGTCCAATTATGAACTAATTAAACTTTTTATACCACTATCGTAGTGACTTTTTAAACCCATATAAAGACCTTTCTAGCCTATAAATCAACTCTATTGAGGCTCCATATCCAACAGTTGTAACATATAAATCTCTTATTGTAATTTTCTATGGAAGAAAGCAGCCTTCATATCGAGCTGCTCAAGAATCTTATTTTATTGTGCAACAAGTGCTAAGAGAACACATATTAGATGATGCTTAACCATTAGAGAGAATACCTAATCAAAGTTAATCTCTTCTCACCATGCAAAGTTTTGTCATTAACCTAGTTTTGTACCGCACCTCAGCTCCATGAGATCTTATTTCTTTGCATATAATCATTTGCACCAAATAACTTTTCTTCACGAAGGAAGCCTCACCAACCTCCATATAACATTCTTCCGAAGAGACTCAATTGTTTCATTCATTGCCCCTCTCCAAAAATAATCGTATGGGCTCTCCACCACTTTCTTGTAGTGACAAGAAATTTCAACTTTTGTGGTTGAAAATGCAAATGCAATGTGATCCCTCAACCAAGATGATTTTGAGATACTCTGGTGATTGATCCTGCTCCTAATAAACATAATCATAAATAAGAACCTCATTCTCAACATCTTCTTCAACCTCCTCTCAAGCACTGTCAATAGGCACCTTCTAAGCTGCAACTAAGTTACTCGAGTAGAGTAGACAAATTATGTGGAACAAATGAAGCTCCATCAAACTCTAACTGTCGATGTTTATATGTGGTCCCAATAGAACGATATGCATGCTTTGAGTCCTGATGCTTCAAATTTTTGTCTCGTCAAATGTAATATCCATGTTAATCAAAAGCTTTTTCTAAGTCTGATCATAAAGTTTGAAGCCCTTGACTCCATGTGTGAAGCCAAAAAAGATTGTCTTCTTTGCTTGTTTCAATTTATCATTCTGTATGTGGTAGTAAGTTGAACACCCAAACACTCTCATGTGCTCACAATATCTAGTAGGATGCACCAACCACATCTCATTTGAGGTCTCCATTCCAATAGCTATAGACAAATGACAAACATAGTCTATGACCTCAACCTAATAAACACTATCCAAAACAAAATTAGACGACAAACACTGAACTTTCTCCAACAAAGTCTGGTTCATCCTCTCTGTCACCCTATTCTATTACAGTGCCTCGAACAATAACGTGATTTATCTCAACTCTATGACACCCAAAAAGAATGCATTTGATATGTATTCATCCACATTGTCTAATATGATATACCATACTTTTTACCAATATGAGTCTCAGTTCATTTCTTCCAAGTCATGAAAATTTGCAACACTTTGTTCTTGCGCTTCATGTTGTACAACCAAATATATATGTAGTAATCATCGATTAAAAAAAAATAAAGTATCTCCACTAGTTGAATGATATCGTCTTCATCGGGCCCAAATATCTGTGTGCACATTCTTTAAAATATCTTTTATAATGTGGATGACAGTACTAAATGATATTGATATCTTTTTGATAAACACAAAATGTTCACAGAAATCGAGCTTGCAAGTGCTCGCTCTTTTTATCAATATTTAATTCATCAAAGTTTGAAGTAAAGCCTCTTCAACATCAACAAGCAGCAGATGTCATAATGTAGTTTCACTCGAAGAATCACCAACAACAACTACAGTTTCAATTATTATACCTTCCTGAAGATAATAAATATTGTGATGACAAACTCCCTTCATAAAAATATGTGCTCCACAACATATCCTCAGAACTACCTCAATAACAATCTTGTAGTTTTTCTTCTCTAATGCTCTAACTAACAACAAATTCTTCATGATATCTGGAACATGTTGAACATCAATCAACACTCTCATAGTATCATCACACATCTTGATAAAAACGTTCCTTACACCAATAGTATGATAAATTTGATCATTGCTCATAACCATTGCACCGCTATCAAACATCTTGTACATGATCACTCTCGATGAGGATAGATGTGATAGGTAGCACCTATATCTAGAATTCAATATGAATCATCTATACACAAACTATGAAAAAATGCAGAAAACGATACATCAAAATCTGTCACGTCACACATCTCCATAATAAGATTAGCTTTCACTCAACCGAAGCTTCATTTCCCCCTCCTTCAGCTTTGGACAATCTTTTTCACATGATCATTCTCTACGTAGAAAACACATTGTTTTTTTCTCAAGACTAGTCTACGCGACTTGTCTTGTTTTTTAGAAGTATCGTCCTTAGCACCCTTCTTTGCCAATTTTTTCTTCTTTTCCGATCTGTCAAGTTGGATTATAAGTGTCTAAACCTACTCCATCTTTGCGGACTCCTTGCCCTTCAACGAAACTCATGATTTAATAACGTTGCGATCACTTCGTCATAATTCAAGACATTCTCATAAATGAGTGTTATCGTAAATGTTTTGTATTCATTCGAGAGCGAATTCACAGAAAAAATTTCTTATCTTCATCTCTAATCTTCTCATCAAAATTTATCGAATTTGTCAAAAGTTTTGTAAAATCATTCAAGTACTCATCGATAGTAATATCACATATCATCTGAAACTTGTAGGCTCAAAGCTTAATATGGAGATGATTTTACACACTTTTCATGAGATATTTATTCTCTAGCATTCTCCATAATTTTTTGGCAAAAGCCTCCATCATCACCCCATGATCTTCTGAGATAAGTAATTTCAGATCAAGCCACAAACACTCTAATTCATTTTCAACTAATTTCTTTCTGATATCTCTTTAGGATGTTTATGGTTGTCAAAAAATTTCTCCAGATTCAAAGAGTGCAATGTATCAATAGCCTTACATCACCACATGCCACAATTTCTTTTATCATCAAACCTTCATCACATCAATTTTGACGGGATGTGTGTAATCACCTGATAAATTTACACATTTTCTAACGTTATGGTTGATGTGAAAGTACTTGATAACATGCCATTATTCATGACTCTACCAGATCTCTTAACCTAAATTGCTTCAATTTCTTTGCCTTGTGGCTGCGACTTAGCTAGAATCTTAGTCGCTTGTTATCGGAATCGCACTAATTTGGCTTTGATACAAATAAAATCACACAACAGACAAACAATCAAATATTGTTCTAATTATATAGTTTGGTACAAATCCTCGGGAGAGGTTATTCACCATCAAAAGATGGGGCGAGAGGAAAAAACGACCGAAATAGGGTTACAACTCCACAACAAAAAATCAGTCATAGTCTCTTCAATAAAGAAGAGAGGATTGAGACATACAAATTAGGAATTTTTCTAATATAGAATAACACTTGTAATTAGATCTCTTGCAATTAGGTTACCTAATATCAAGCTTCCTACTATAAAAAAAAATCATGTAATTAGATCTCGTTTAATTAAGTTAATTAATGTCAATCTTCCCAATATACACTTCGTAGTATATAACAAACAGATTTAATGCTTTTTATAACAAAAATATCATTGGTTTTGGAAGATGTACATACCTCTCAATTCTATTGTATTTACATATCTAACACCTAAATTCAATTTTTACATACATGTCATCTTTCCTATGTATGAAAAGGTGTATTTAACTTTTTCAAAGTTAAAACAGTGGTATATTTGATATCATATAAAAGATTTGGGTGGTATAAATGTAATGATTGAAGTTTAGGTGTTAGATATGTAGATACATAAGAATTGGGTGGTATGTATGTAAATGCCCCGATTTCATCATAAAAATCATACGGCATACGATTTTTGAAAATTTATTATAGTTATCATCTCACTCTGAAGTTGAAAACATTACCTATACAAGTGTCCTCTCCCTTTATATACAGAAGATCTCCTTTACACTTGCAATCAAATCCTCCCCATGTATTTTTGCAGGAGCAGCCATCACACTGGCATGCAAGTTTTTCCTTGCACTCATCAATATCTGGCTCAAAAACAACAAATTATATTATTATGTTTGCATTAAATCATTCTTCTGTTCTCTTCCGTAGTGAGCAGAAAAAATAACATGTTTGTTCTAACCATATGAATGCCAATTAGAACTAAGAAATTCACCTTCACATTTGTAGCCATCACCATGGAAGCCAAAAGGGCAGCGGCAGCCACTCAAATCAAAGTCCTCCATGAATCAAAAAGAGAATGTGAGCAACACAATCTGAGAAGACAAAAGAAAAGAAAGATTTTTGTAATGGAGAGAGTTAAAAATGCAATACTGAGCATGCAGAAAATGTTCTCCCGTTCTTGGTTTCCGACCAACAATCACCATTACCCACTGCACACCTTCCAGGCCCAACGGCTGTAAATAAATAGAGAGATATTACAAGAAGATTAGAATAAAAAAAGAAGTAAAAGAGCAAGAACCAAGACATAAATTATATAAAAATTAGTCCACACAAATTACTATTTTTACAAGTCAGTTTTTCTCTGATACTGTCAACAAGTCACTCTAGACATAATCAAGACATACAATTTACAGCATTGTTCATTGCTTTGATTAGCAGCATTTGGAAATTTCATCAGGCCAATGATTCTTTTGTATCTATAGAAAAGCGTTTTTTTCATTTTTATTCTTTAATACCAAAGTTAAAATGAAATTAGTGTTTGCTTTCAATGTATTAAAACAGAAAAAAAAAGTAACTTTGGATTTAGAGAATGTTTTTTAGCAATAAATAGAGTACACTAAAATTCAAGATTCAATGCTCAAATTTATTCACAGCAAGCTAAGAATTTAACAGCAAAAGACGTACCTTTGCAGGAAATGTATCCATCTCCCTGATACTGAACACCATTCACTGTAGGGCATTCACAGATTCTTCCGCGGAAAGTATCCTAAAAATAAAATATAATATTACTAAAATCAGCCATTTTTCTGCTTTAAACTTATGTTACATAGATTGTAATGATATACAGCAGCAGTCTTAGAAAATCATAAAATTAACCAAATTTAATAATTTTCACATCATAAAATACCTTGCATGCCGTTACATTCATCCTTAAATCCTGCCAGCAACCCCCATTCCTCTCAAGGCACTGATTCGTCTCAACATCTATAAAAAGAACAATGACAGTCAATTACTAAGTTTAGATCACGCAGAGATGTGAACATTCAATATATTTCATTTATGAGTAAAGTGTCAAAATTATAGTCTCATTATTTACATTGATCATTTTAGTCCCATAATTTAATAAAATGTCAAATCAGTCATATTTTTTTTTAATATTGGCTGAAATAGTCCGGAGAGAATGAAGTATGGGGAGAAAACTGATTTTCAGCCCCCATTAATGAAGTATGGGAAGAAAATTGATTTTTTTATAGACTCGGGGATTAAAATGGCCCCTACAAACAAAAAGTCGGGGGCATTATAACACTTTTCCCATTCATTAATAGAGAATGGCATTTGTATGAAAACCTCCACTTAAGCAAACAGAAGGTTCTGTAGATTCTTTGAATCCCGCACAGATTGCCTTTAGCACAGCCATTCTCTCAAGTATTCCTGCAGGGAAGAAAACTAATCACTTCTGCACACAAAATTACTGAATAACAAAATACCAAATACAACTAAAACGAACCGAGCCAAAAAATGAAGCATACCTCGATACTGGATGTTGTTTATAACAAGGGTTGGCAGGATGGTAACATCACCTCGTGCGCCACTACCAACCTAACTTGTTCCAAAGTTTACATAACTATTATTGAACATGTTGAAATATCAACTAAGAAAACCATAAATCCACTATATCAAAATTCAATTTTTATCATACAAAAAGGTTAAAGGAAGGCTTTTTAAGCATTTGTTTCAGCTGGAAGATTGAAACAAAGAGAAGAAAAAAAAATCACCTGAAGATCTTGCTCTTTCTTCAGCACAGCATTCTCAACATCTGCTTCAGGATCTCCCATGCATTCTTTGACTTTATCTAGAGGCATTCCTAATAAATTGGACAGTTGTAAAACAATTTTAATTTAGAACTCACAAGTCACAAACAACCAGAAGCGAGAGACCAACAAGATTTAAAATTTTGGAACAAACCAAGAGATTTGATAACATCATCCGCACAGTCTCGGCTATATTTCTTCTCCTTCATAGAACATCGAATATGAAAGTCCGTCACATAATCCCACCAAACCCACGACCGGTTATTCTCATTCGCTACTCGATGCACGCAAAGCTGCCGCAGATTTTCGACTACCACGTCCTTACCTTCGTACCCCTCCGTGAAATCCTGATCTGGATCAGGAGCGCAATATCTACCATGATTTATGCATTGTGACTTGCACTGTGTGCTAGCCATAAAAACCTCAGGACAAAACCAGGTGATATAGTGAGGGGTGAAGAGAGTGTATCCACCTCTCTCAAGAATCTGAGCATGCCCCTTAAAGTTTTGAACGAAATTCATCTGTTCGTCACATCTGGTGCCGCATTCATCGTTGCTGTTCGTCCAGAATTCGTACTCGACTCGCTCGTCAGGATGAGGCATCGACTCTCTCCAATCCAATTTCACGACAACTTCCTCAGTGCCCTTTTCAACAGCTATCTTAAGGGCTTCGCCGAACTCTCGGTTTACCAGAGCTGAGGGAATCCTGATCTTTTCCACATAGCCGGCATCTTTACTCTCTTCGGGAGTGTCCATGGTGATCAGAGGTTCATCTATGCTGTCCGCAATTAGAACAGCAGCAGCCCCAGCATTTTGGCCGTTCCATGCCTTCAAAGCGAAGTAGCAATCTATGAAAGGAGTAAAAGAGGATCAAATTGTTGTCTTTTTCAATAGATTGAGAGCTTTCAGTAAGAAAAAGCGCTGCAAGATGCGTAGCTGATATCAAAATCTCTTCTTTAAGGGGTAAGTATCGAAGATTATTCGCTTATGTTAATAAAATGCCAAAGGCCGGCCTGCTCTCAAACCAAATCTTTTCATTTATTATGGAGAAATGACTACACAGGAGTGATGTTAGTTTCTTTTAGAAAGATTGGCAGCTTTCACAACTTTCTTTTTCAAACCACTAAAATATGCTTTATTATATATCTTTTTTTTTTCTTTTCAAAAATTTATGGAATGAGGAAGAATTTCTTAGGACCACATCTATTAAAGTTGTAAAAATGCTATGATCCAACTTTTTCAAAAGAAAAAAAAAGAAATATAATACTAATAACAGCTTTTGAAGAACCCATTTTTTCACAATGATCTTATAAATATTTTTATAAATTCATTTATAATGGAGAAATTAATTACCAGGGAAGAAGCTAGTTTATTTTAAGAGTCGCACCAGTTTCATTTTGAGGATTCAATCTACAAGAGAAGCTGGTAAGATATTCAAAAAAAAATATCAGAATTTCTTCGAGCATATTAAGACAAAACCGCAGACCTTATAACAAGCTGCATAAAACATCTCAAACGCTGGAAAAGGCTGTTTTTTGACGTTAGGATTTGAGTTTAAAGGAATGAAAAAAGAAAATGAAAAAAGGACGCAAAAGTTTAAATCAACAGTTGCAGATTCATAACCAACCCCTAAATTGTTGGTATCTCATTTAGCGGTGTTTGGCGGAAACATTGATTTATGTTAGATATGATTTACTAAATCCGATGAATCTCGAAGACAGAAATGAAGCTCGAGTAAATGACTGTGTGATTTCTTAAATCCAACCTGCAATCGAATTTATGTTCTAAAGAAGACGGAAAACAGGAAAAATAGATAGAACGTGAAAATAATTGATTTAAGCAATAGATTTAAGTTTATTCTTTTTGTGTTTGACCGAATTGAAGCTAAATTCAGTGGCTAAATCCATTAATAGCATGCTATCAAACACTGCCTTAATTTTCTTAACATTCCTTCAATCCAAACAAAACTAAATGAAGGAGAAGAATCAAAGATTCTTTTTTTTTTCTCACAGTACCAGATTGAAAAGAATTTCCCAAACCAGTCCGTCAACTCCATGAAACTTCATAATAACTCATGCGACAAAAATCAAAAGCAAAATTTCGCATAAACCAAACATCTTGCAGATATCAATAAAAAAAACAGAAGCACATCAAAGATCTCCAATTGATCACAACTGATTACCCCCACGATCAAGCAAAAGGATAACAGGGCGGCCGGAGCGAGACTTAAAGCGAGCACCATCAAAGGGGCTACAGCCAGTGGCGCCCTTTTCTGGGTACAGAACAACTCCCCCTAGCGTGCCCCCATAATTAGGGATTCCAAAGTTAGCAATGGCACTTTCATGCCTCCCCCTGATATGCTCTGGCCGCAAAACACGGATGCTGCTCTTCTCCACCACGAACATTCCGGTCACCGAGCTCAGAATCACTGCCACCGCCCATAAATGACAGAGCATCACTACTCCTCCCTGGCCGGACGCCATTAGTTGGTAGAGAACACGCCTGGTGAGGTGCAGAGTGGAGCAAGATTCCTGTCAACGGTCCGCAGGTGGGATATTTGAGCAGAGAGAGAGAAATAATTACTTTGTTGTTACGTTTTAGGTTTATCAGAAGCTCAAAAGTTATCTCTGTGACGTAAAGTGGAAGATGACCGGGAGACTAACATGACAGGAGGAGTTCGGTGGCGAGAGGAACAGCCAAGCAACCGCCGTCCAGAAAGTTGGAAGCGAAAGCTGAAAAATGGCATCTTGGACGATCCTGGGCTTCTTCTGGCTTCTAATGACAGAAATATCCCGCTTACTATGAAATTTTTTTAAGGGACAAATTTTCGGAGGGATTATTGTGTGCGGACACCGGATGTATCTTTGCATGCGATATTCGATCTTGGTCGTAGATCACGGTGATCTACGGCCAAGATTATTTCCGTCTTTTTAAAAAAAATAAAAAATTTTAGGTGGGGCCCACCGAAATACATCAGGACCGTAAATCAGGTGATTTACAGTCCGGATCGGACACCGCACGAAAGCTACGTGCGGTGACCGATCTGTATGAAATAATTTTTCCAAATTTACAGATCGCTTAATTCTTACTTGTGTATTAACAATTTAGTTGTAGATGAGAAGATGTGCCTCATTTTTTAAATTTTAGTGGTGTGTTGAAAATTTGAGTGTTATAAACTTAAATAATAGAATGTTGTTGTTAGACCTATGAATACATAGAAATTGTGCACCCGTATTTTCTTAGGAATTTTGATGCATGTTGCATTGATCTTATTTATATTTACATGTTAAACATCTAAATTTTATCATTTATTTATAAAGCATTTCGTGTCATAATAGCATTCAAGCATGGGAATGAAAGATGTGTTTTATTTAAGAAAATTGGTTAAGGATTTGAGTGATCATTTTGTTGTAGTGTTAAAGATTTCAGTGTTATATAAGAGTATTAGATGCATAAATATATAAAATTAGTGCATTTACTCGTGGCATAGTGGTTAGGGTTGTGAGTTTAGGTTGAAGATGGTTAATATCTTGAAAGTTGAATCAATTTTTGGATGAGATTGAGATGGGATCAAAATAAACGAGCCTAGCTGTGAGCCAAAATTTTGGATCTAAGTTTTTCTTTTTTTTATCCGATTTTGAGCCGATCGCTAACCGCCCTAGCGATGTTAGGGCTTTGAATTTAGTGAGTTTAGATCGAAGATTGTTAATCAATTGAAAATCGATTCAAATTTTCGCTCGGATCGAAGTAAAATGGCCAAGCTACGACCCAAATTTTTGGATTGAATTTTTTTTGAGCTAATTTTAAGCCAAACCCAACTCAGCTCGAAATTAGATCGTTAACAGCTCTAATGATTGTTGAGGGTTTAGTTTCTCATCGTGAAGTCGCATGTTTAAATTGCACATATTGTCCTTCCGACTCAACTTTCTCAAAAAAAATAAAATAAAATTATAGAATTATCATGTAGTGTTAGATCAAGATCTACTTGCAAAAATACTCAAAACCATTCTCATACAAACCACACAACATTAGAAGAGGCCTAGGCAAAAATAAAGATGAAATAGAAGGAAAAGGTAGGGGAAAAAAGTTTATGTGGATTGTTGTTTTGATGGGTGCATAAAAATTGTATTAATTATAAAGAGACACTGCCCTTGAATAAGTGGGTTCCTTTTAACCCCCTAAATGAAGAAGCTGCATGTCTGAATGAAAGTTTGGATGGGCTGCCGTGTGATCCACGATAGTGTGGTCACATCTAAACCATCATCCGGAAGTACGACCAGTCATATGTAATAATTTTCCCCCTAAGTGAGTGCCCTTTATGAATGTAAGTATTCTATGGATTAGCCAAAAATTTTCCCAACTTGAATTTTTGGTCAGAGCAAAGTGCTCTTTTAACTAAGTGCCCTCTGAGCCTCTAGCGAGTGAATTCAAGAGCTTGAGGTAATAATTTTTAGAAACCTTTTTGTGAGTGATCCTTGGAGAGCATTGGGAAATTGATCTTTTGAGCCTTACATCCCTTGTTTCCATCGAGCTCACTTGGTCTCCTTTGTTTTACCCATAATTGAAAGTGTGAATCAACTCAAAAGTATATCATTTACATTTTAAAAGCATAAATTTTACTATTTACTTAATATAACATTGTTATGTGTGACAAATCAAAAATGATCCAACCAAAAAAATGCTTGACTCGATAACACAACCCTGCTTGCATAACACAACTAACATATGTATTGATGTTGTTGATAGATCTAGTATATCAGTTGATGTGGTATATATATAAATCAAACTGGAGAACGATCGACGAAGTGAAAAATAGAACGAGAAAAATAGAACGAGAAAAATCACACCAGAAAAGAACAACACAGCGGAACACAGATGTGGTTTGGCAAATTTCCTACGTCCACGGAGTTGCAAAGGATTTTACTACTTGAGGAATTTACACCAGTCGATCACATCGACTTACAAGAGAAATCTCTCACTCTTCGTTGCTCTCTCTCTTCCTCTCTCTCTATTCTTCTCTCTCTATACCGAGATACACCAAAGAAAACTCTACACCGAGATACACCGAAGAAGACAAACTTACAAGAGAAATAAGCTCAATTTCTCTTCTGCTAGAAGCCACCAATAGTAAGCCTAGAGAGAACAATCTTCTTCTTCTTCCTTCTTCTTCCTTCTGCTACAAGGAACTACTCCTCCTTGCACTTTTCTTCCTCTGCCCTGAGGAAACCTTCCTCTATCCCGAGGAAACCAAATAAATTAAAGCGTGACTACAAAACTCAAGGAGAGCCATCCGAAGCTTTTATCACAAACATGAGGGAGCGAAGAGAGCTTCACTTCACAAAAGAGGAAGGCGGGAGTAGTTATTTGTGAAGAGGTGTGACTCTCCAAAACAAATTAACCACCCAAGCATAGTGGACCGGACTCCACTGTTTCTAACAATTCTCGCACTTGAAGACTGGTACACAGGCTGCAACATCTCCTTCCTCAAACTGATATCCTCCACTAGCGGTGTCGCCTTTTTCTTCAACATGTATCCTTCACCTCTGCAACTCAAAGTCTCTGTCTTCACTCCAGAAGACCAACTGAAGCTATGCACAACTTCAGTTTTTCAAGAGTAACACTCGCAGTTAACATATCAGCAGGCTCCACATGGTTTTGCACCTCCAAGCTATTTCCTGGGTCACTCTTGTCTCTTCTTAGAACTCCAACTGCATGGGCAACATCCTTCCTTTGCTGAAAGCCTTTTTCAACAACTCTAGTCTTGTACCTCTTACTGACATCAGACTTAGTCTTCACCTGGTACACCAACTTGTTGTGTAATGCCTTCTTCCCTGGTGGAAGTTCTGTCAGCTCCCACTTGCTCGAATTTTCATCTTGCAAGATTTCTTCATAGCTCTGTGATTCTTCAACATCTGTCTGTGGAACAATAAGAATGGGTGCCCCGGACCCACTTTCCTCTTCACTTCCATCACTGTCCTGCACTGTGGCCTCTGGTAGATTTCTTACCACATTCAAAGCCCCTAAATCCAATATCAAGTCTTCAACAAAACTATGAACTGCCGACAATAGTACATCCTGTGATTATTCAGATACCACATTTACGCTATCATTCTCCATTTTCTTAGGATTACTGCAGTTCTTCTTTATGTGGTCAGTCTTGCCACAATTCCAACAGGTTGTCTGCTTACTGAACATTGATTTTGATCTCCCTATACTTGAGTTCATTTCATGTCTTCTCCCCCTGAAATCAACATTCAGTACAGAACTCGAACCTGAGACCTCACCAGAATCTTTCCTGCGAACTTCCTCAGCCAAAATCAAATCATGAATATCATCATATTTCAGCTTAGATTTACCTGCAGAAATGTTAACTGCTATACTCATGGCTTCCCAACTATCTGACAATGAAGCCAACAAGATCAGTTCACATATCTCATCATCAAAATCAATATCTACAGACGACAATAGATTTGTGATAGTATTGAAAATATTCAGGTGTTGAGCAACATAAAAATATTCTGTCATTTTCAAATTGAATACCTTCTTCACCAAGTGTACTTTGTTATTCGCTGATGGTTTTTCATACATACCCGATGAGACTGCGATGAGATCTGCAGTCGTATTTTTCTTGACAACAATGTGTGCAATGAACCTCAATAGGGTCAATTGAATAACCCCCAGAACTTGTCGATCCAACAAATTCCATTCAGCCTCATTCATCCTTTCAGATTTTTTCCTCAATAACGGAAGATGAAGTTGTGTCCTATGAAGATAATCTTCTATCTGCATCCTCCAATAACCAAAATATGTGTCATCAAACTTCTCGATCCCTGAAACTTTCACTTCATATGCAGTCATTATTCTTCCTCAAATATGAAACCACGCTCTGATACCATTTGTTGTTGTTGAGAGATCTAGATATACCACTTGATGTGATACATATATAAATCAAATAGGAGAACGCTCGACAAAGTGAAAAATAAAATGATAAAAATTACACCAGAAAAGAACAACACAATGGAACACACATATTTACATGTTTCGGTAAATTGCCTACATCCACGGAATTGCAGAGAAGTTTACTACTTGAGGAATTTACAACAGTCGATTACCTCGACTTACAAGAGGAATCTCTCACTCTTTGTTGCTCTCTTCTTCTCTCTCTATTCTTCTCTCTCTATACTGAGATACACCGAAGAAACTCTACACCGAGATACACCGAAGAAGACAAACTTACAAGAGAAATAAACTCAATTTCTCTTCTACCACAAGCCACCAAGAAGAAGCCTAGGGAGAACAATCTTCTTCTTCTTCCTTCTACATCAAGGAACTGCTCCTCCTTGCACTTTTTTTCCTCTGCCCTTAGGAAACCATCCTTTATCCCAAGAAAACTGAATAAGAACTCAAAGCGTGACTACAAAACCCAATGAGAGTCATCATAAACTTTTATCACGAACAAAAGGGAGCAAATATATGCTTCATTTCACAAAAGAGGAAGACAGAAGTGATTATTTGTGAATAGAAGTGACTCTCCAATGCAAAGTAACCGCTCAAGCATAGTGGGCCGAGCTCCACCATCTCTAACATGTATAACAATTATTCAATTTTAATTCATGTTAAGTTTGGTTCAAATTCATATTAATTTAGGTTTGATGGGTCAAATTCAATCAAATTTAGTTTGAATTATCAATTTTAGGTCAGCAGGTAAAGTTAAACGTATTAATTCTTTAGCTGAACCCAACCCGAAAATTAATTGAGTCCTCTTCTTTTTGTTTGCTTCATGTGGGCATTTCTTCCACTCCTAACTTTCATTAATGGCCTTCACAAAACCTCATTGGACAACATTGAGGCAAAGAAGTTTTTGATGGAAACTAGTTTGGAATGATATGAAAGTTCCGGGAATTTGATGTTTGGGTGGTTTGTATGCAATTATCCCTTAAAATTGATATGAAAGTTCCGGGAACTTTAAAATGAGTTAATAATGAAAGCTGAAATATCAATCCACCTGTACGTGTGGTAGGTTCAACCGTCGTATATTTGATATCCATGCATAGGTGAGCATAAAATTGACATGGGGAGACATTTTAATGGAAGATTTACATACATACCGCTCAATTCCTATGTATTTACATATCTAAAACCTAAATTTTTATTTTTTACATGTACGCCATTTTTTATGCAATAAAAAATCTATAAGTAAAAAATTATGTCAATTTGATGGCGATTTGGCAATGACATATGACTAAAATGAAATTTAATATGTGTGCTTCATAACCATATACATTATTGATTAAAAACACCACATGTTGGGTCTAGAAGTCAGTACACCCTCAATGACATCGAACTAAAATGATTCGAGCATATTTTGTATTCCCATAAAACAAATTTTGATTTTGGGCTAAAACGGATTCAATTAACACAATTTGATCCAGCTCATTTGGGTTTCGAGCCT
>NEWO01000149.1:832092-857374 GCA_003013225.1 Phalaenopsis aphrodite | reverse complement strand
TTGACAAAATGAAAACTAAGATCAATGTATTGTGAAACATTCTAATTTAAAGAAAGAGAATTTTTTTAAGATCTTTTGTAAACATTGACTGAAGTCTCATTAGTAGGCTTAGCTGGAGTCAATTTGCACAATTTTAAGTTATGGATCAATTGACATAGGCTCAAATTGATAATTTGACTCGATAGCTATTAAAGTTGTGTTGTGGCATATATGAAATTTAAAATGGAAGAATGATCTTTGATGAAGCGAAAAATAAAAACGAAAAAATTCACATAAGAAAATAACAACACAGTGGAACACACAAATTTACATGGTTCGGCAAATTGCCTACGTCCACGGAGTTGCAGAGGATTTTACTATTTGAAGAATTTATATCAGTCGATTGTCTCGATTTACAAGAAGGATTTATGACTTCCTTGTTCTCTCTTCTCTATGTACACCGAGATATACCATAGAAGATAAATTTACAAGAAAAATAAACTCAAATTCTCTTCTGCCACAAGCCAACAAGAATAAGTCAAGGGAGAATAATCTTCTTCTTCTTTTTTCTTCCTTCTGCCGCAAGGAACTACCACTTGCACTTCTCTTCCTCTATTGCGAGGAAGCCCGCAGAAGAACACAAATAAGGCCATGCATAATCTGAAGGAGAGTCGTGTGATACCTCGCAATACCTTTCTTCCTCTTCGACGCTGGATCCTGCTCCTCGAGCAAAGGAAAAAAAATGTTGAAGACCTAAGGAGACTTCTCGGTTTTGCGTATTAAGAGGAGGCGGGGGTTGCGACTCTTCGCGAAACAACACGATCGGTTTGCGGGAGCTGGGACGCCATCTCTCGCGATCGAAAGCGAAGAGTCGGAAAAGTGGGAGCGGGCGTCTTTGCAGGAACAATATAAAATCGGGCTCCAACCAATAAATCTCTCATTTGGAGACCGATAAACAGACAACAACATCTCCTTCCTCAAATTAATATCCCTTACTGGCGGCGTCTCCTTTTTCTTCTTCAAACGTGAATCCTCCACCTTTGCAACTCAAAGTCATTGTCTTCACACCAGAAGACCAACTAAAGTTGTGGGCAGTGTCCACATAGTCTTGCACCTCCAAGCTATTTTCTAGGTTACTATTGTTTCTGCTTACAACTCTCACTGCATTGACAATATTCTACATCTGCTGAAAGCATTTTTCAACAAGTCTAGTCTTGTATCTCTTACTGCCATCAAGCTCAACCTTTACTCGGTACACCAACTTGTTGTGTAATACATTTTTTACTGGTGGAAGTTCTACCAGCTCTCACTTGTTCGAATTTTCATCTTACAAGATTTCTTCATAGCTTTGTGGTTCTCCACCATCTGTCTGTGGAACAATAGGAATGAGTCTCCCGGACCCACTCTCTTCTTCACTTTCATCATCAACATAACTATGAACTGCTAGCAAAAGTGGATCCTGTACTTTTTCAGATACCACATTTGTGATATCATTCTCCATTTTTTTGAGATTCTTGTAGTTCCTCTTTATATGGTCAATCTTGCCACAATTCCAGCAGACAAGCACCGTCTGCTGTTCAGACTTTGATTTTAATCTCCCTTTATTTAAGTTCATGTCCTGTCATCTCCCTCTAAAATCAACATTCAGTGCCGAACTCGAACATGAGATTTCGCTAGAATCTTTTCTGCGCCCTTCCTCAGTCAAAATCAAATCACGAATATCATCATAGTTCAATTTAAATTTACTTGCAGAATTGTTAATTGTCATCCTCATGACTTCCCAACTATTTGATAATGATGCCAACAATATCAACGCACGTATCTTATCATCAAAATCAATTTTAACAGACGACAATTGATTTGTGATGATATTGAAATCATTTAAGTGTTGAGCAACAAAAATACATTCCACCATCTTCAAGTTAAATAACTTCTTCATCAAGTACAAATTATTATTCGCCGATGACTTTTTATACATGTCTGGTAAGACTGTCATGTGATATGCAGTCGTCCATTCCTTAACGAAGTTGTGTGCAACAAACCTCGATAGGGTCAATCGATTAACCCTCAGAACTTGTCGATCCAACAAATTCTATTTAGCCCTATTCATCATTTCAGGTCTTTTCCCCAATAACGGAAGTTGAAATTTCTTCCCATAGAGGTAGTACTCTATCTGCATTATCCAATAACCAAAATCTGTATCAACAAACTTCTCAATCCCTAAAACCTTCAATTCATCTGCAGTCATCTTCTTTCTCAGATCCGAAACAAAGCGTTGATACCAGTTATTGTGGTATATATGAAATTTAAAATAGAAGAACAATCTTTGATGAAGCAAAAAATAGAACGAGAAAATTCACACCAGAAAACAGTAACATGGTGGAACACACAGATTTACATGGTTCGGCAAATTGTCTACGTCCACGGAGTTGCGGGAGATTTTACTACCTGAGGAATTTACACAAGTCTATCGTCTCGACTTACAAGATGAATCTCTCACTTCCTTGCTCTCTCTTCTTCTCTTTTTTTACATCGAGATACACCGAAGAAGATATACTTACAAGAGAAATAAATCCAAATCCTATTCTACCACAAGCCACCAAGAAGAAGTCAAAGGAGAACGATCTTCTTTCTTCTTCGTGCACTTCTCTTCCTCTATCTCGAGGTATCTTGAGGAAGTCCGAAGAAGAACACAAATAAAGTCGTGCATAATCTGAAGGAGAGTGGTGTGATACCTCGTAATACCTTTCTTCCTCTTCGACGATGGATCCTGCTGCTTGAGCAAAGGAAGAAAAAATGTCGAAGACCTGAGAAGACCTCTCAGGGGACGCGACCTCTCGCGATCGGAAGCGAAGAGTCGGGAAAGCAAGAGCCAGCGTCTTCGCAGGAACAGTAAAATATCGGGCTCTAACTAACAAGTGGAACGCTTTCTTCATATTTAAATTTGGTTTGATTCTTTTAAGGCTATAATTCTGATAATAAAAATTACATAAAACATAGATTTATGGTAGTGGTTATGGGATTATTTCTAACAAATTAATGCACACAGATTAGCGAGGTAGCCTCTATGAGCACATGGATCTAGGAGAGATTAGCCATAATTTACTGAAGATAATTAATATTAATCACATAGCCATCCATAAAATTAATATTCAACATGTTGATGGTAGCACCACCAGAAAGTTATGACCAAACTGGCAAACAAGTTAATATATTTGATGTGATGATCAGAGAATAAGTTTATGAACAGGAATCAGGAAAGTGGAAGCATGACAGACCATAGATTGCAAGAGAAATCAAGCACACCAACAAGCATCAACAGCTCAAAAATTTGCACCTAAATTCTAAGGTCACCCACATCAACTTAGAATCGGTTTAAGGCAATTGTAATTGTTTGTAAAAATGGTTCTTTTTTTTTTTGTAAAAAAATCCTATTTTTTAAATTTATTGTGAACATTCTAGTATATTTAGCAATAAAAAACTGCTTCCCATCATAAATATTACCAAAAGCAGCAAAGAAGGAAAATGTGTCAATTTCTAAAAATCAAAGCTGTGAAAATGTTGCCTCAAATAGATCTTTAGAGGGCAGGTAATTATTTCCTAGTTTTGCAATTTTACAATTATGTTTTTGTACAATTTTCTTAAAATTTAGCAAAATTTCATGTGAAGAAAGTAGCTTTTTACAATCAAATCTATCGAAGTATAATGCTTCTAAGAAATCTATCATCTAATTTTTTAAGAGACAAAATCTAACTTGTAAAATTTTCAAAAACTACACTTTCCTCGCAACAGTTCCACAATAACTGTTACACATGACTGCAACCATCCCAATCGGATCCTTAGTTATAAATTTCTTGATTTAAGTAAGAAAAAAAGGTAAATTACATGCATGAGACAAATATAATGTGGCACAACAAATCATACCCATATCACCAGACTTTTTTGAGAGGAATCAACT
Organism: Phalaenopsis aphrodite; assembly: GCA_003013225.1. NCBI lineage: Eukaryota > Viridiplantae > Streptophyta > Magnoliopsida > Asparagales > Orchidaceae > Phalaenopsis > Phalaenopsis aphrodite. The sequence goes on along the minus strand of NEWO01000149.1, from coordinate 853,437 downwards.
GCTTTCCTGCCAGTTATGAGCTCAAGCAGCAGTACCCCAAATGCAAACACATCAGTCTTCTCATTCACCACTCCATGCATGAAGTACTCAGGAGCCATGTATCTGAATAACAGGATAAAATTGCTTTAAAAACATAAGAGAAATACAAATTAATTTCGGGACATTTACATACATGTTACACAATTCTTAATGTGTTTGCATATCTCACAGCTAAACTTTCATATTTACACACATAGCACTCAAATATTTAATATTAGATCTTTTTAGAAGTGAAATACACTTTTTCATTCATAGGTTTAAAGCACCTAAATGCTACATAAGTAACTATGAAAGTTTAGGTATGAGATATGACATACAAAGGAATTTTGTGCTAGGTATGTAAATTTGCCATTAATTTAATTTACCACTTAATTTTGCATGAATTATTCTCACCCAAATGTGCCTTCAATGGGAAACACAATATGGTGGCTCCATTTGTCTGGGAGCCATTTCGCAAGCCCAAAGTCGGATATCTGAATGGCAAAAAGCAATGTGTGTTTTTGAAAATTGGCCTAATGGACAGTAGAAGAGAGCTAAAAGTGTGGTTTATTCACCTGAGGTTGGTAATCTTTAGTGAGAAGAACGTTGGAGGCCTTTATGTCTCTATGTATAATGCGCCTTTGGCATCCTTCATGAAGATAGCAAAGCCCTTCTGCTACCTTCAAGGCAATATCAAACCTTTTCTTCCACTTAAGGCCCTCCTTAGAACCTGTAGAACTAAATTTTCTTAAACACAGCACTCAAATGTTTAATAGCACATTAAAAATACTATTAACACTTGTTAAAAGTGAAATACACCTTTTCATGTATAAATTTAAAACACCAAAATATTATGTACGTAAAAATGAACGTTTAGTTGCGAGATATATAAATACATAAGAATTATGTACTACACATGTAAATTTCTCTAATAGTTTTTAGGATCACAATGGGAAGCATTAAGAGAAGAACTCATCAAAGTTGGCGGCCAAAGTATTAAGAGGTATAAGAAGTATCGAAAGCACAACATTTATTGAATGTTATACCATGGAGCAAGGAGGCCAAACTTCCACGTGGAGAGAATTGGAGAACCATGTGTAATCCTCCCTCAACACTAAAGCCCAGAAGCTGTGCAGCATTCGGATGGTTAACATGCGCAATGATTCCAAGCTCAGATAAGAAATAACCAATTCTCTCGTCCTCTTTGTCTGTCTTAGTTAACCTCTTGACAGCCACTAGTTGGCCGTCAGGAAGGCGGCCTTTGTAAACCTCTGCATGTCCTCCTTTTCCAATTAAATTTTCTGCAGAAATTGAATATGAAAAATCCAATGGTCAACCAAATAAAGTATAGGAGAAATATTAATCATGTAAGAGGTTGAAGAAAGTTAAAAGAAAGCGGATGTGTTCATTTAGATTCAACAAAATAGAAAATTGATGATTTTTTTTTAAAAAAAACAAACTTAATTTCCTAAAGTCAAACATGACTACAACAACTTGCAACAACTGTTTGTAAAGAAAATTTATGAAAAGCTGCCTCAAAATGAACGCTATAAAAACCAATTGAATAACTCACTACATGAAATTGTATTCAACCAGCAAAAATAAAAGAATCATGAGACTGAAAATCAGTGTAAGTAATCATAAATTTACACTTAGTAGTTACTTAACAGTGCGCAGGTGATTAAAAAATTAGTTCTTTTCTTTCCTGCAGCAGCTTCTTCAACAACAATTATAGCATCTTCCAAAGTTCAAAGTATATCACCAACTATAAGAAAAATGAACTAGCAATTTCAAGAAACAAACTTGCCATAAAAATTACTAATCCAATGGAAACTTCATGATATGAATATACCATGGCTGAAGTTATTCGTTGCCACTACAAGCTCTTGGTACTCAAAGTTTCTCCAAGATGGCCTCCTTATTGGAGTCTCCTGCTGAACTAAATCTATACTTGATTGATCTTTGCAGCTTGAAAAACTCTCCGAGCTCCTCCTCTCAGAAAACGAGCCTCTTAATGATGGTGGGAAAGTCGACAACCTCCTAATAGACATATTCTTCCTTAGACGCAGCCCGCCGATCAGACTTCTCCGCTGAGAATTATGAGATTCCAACACGCTCCCATCCGAACTCACCAATCTCTCTGAGGACGAACTCTCGCTGCTGCTTCCACCATCAGAATGAACTCCAGATATTGGAATCTCTACCACTCCACGAGGAAAGGATTGACCTGAGCCATCAGCACACTCGGTACTATTCTCCTCAGACTTCATTTTCAAATTCTCTTTATTTTCCTCTGCAATTTTGATAAAAAATGAAAGTGAAACGTAGAAAACTGTGGGGAATGATAAATAAAAAAACTGATTTTGATGTTTTCCTTTGACACGATTTAGATATTTGTATGCCCTTGTATTTCCTCATAGAAGACTGGAATCGAAGAGAAACGAGAGGAAAAGTCTTATCCTCAGCGTTTGCTGGTCTTCTTCACAAATGAATGTGGGCAGAGAGAAAAAACAAAAAACTATCTTCTCTCCAAATATTATAATACACTCCTACCGTCCTTCTCGGTCGTCCACATTTTCCTCATGCCAAACAGCCAAATGTCCAAACCACTTAAAGAGCAGAACTTTAATTCAAATGATGGGAAAAAAACAAACAAAAACTGAGTACTTTTAAAAGTTTTAACTGTACTCCTTCATTAAAGAAGAGGTGTGCCATTCTTCCCGTCCAAATAAAAAAATAATAAAAAAACAACCATAAAAAACTAACCTTTCTCAGATCCCTCCATGGCTTTCTCTTGATCATCTTGACTGAGCACTGCACAAAGAGAAAAATAGCTCATCAGCACCATCGGTTCTTCACCTCCGGCAAACCAGCTCATGAGCTTCTCTATTCTCCGCTCAATTTGAGGGGAAAAAGACACTCACCTTCCTTGCAAGCCATTGCTTCTCCCAGCCTTCCTATAACCACCACAGTATCCACAAAGCCAGGAGAGTAGGTAAGCGAGGATGAAGAAAAAAAGGGTTTTAACTTGGAAAGAAGGGAGGCTCAGAGGATGTATGTTATCCTCGAGGACACTTATTAGAGAAGGGAAGGAGCGAAGCAGCACATTCAAAATCGAAATAGACAAAAGTCTTGTATTTTAGGTACGGCTGGTCAAACGATTGGGAAGGATGGCGGACCGAATGAAGGCTGGCGGGGGGATCTTTTGATCCCTTTGGATTATCTGTTTGGCTTATCTCTAAGATAATTACAAAATATTATTATTTAAATTCAATAATTTATATATTATATATTTGATAATAAATTTTAAGTTAATATATTTATTTTTTATTTTTTATCCATTATGCAAGACTAATGTTTTATTAGAATATAAATGATGCTAATAATACACTTGATATGTGTTGGATGATTCTTGACGGTAGATTGATTATTTAGCGTTTCAACATCACATGAAAGTCTAGCACAGTCAGATAATATACATAAGAGGTTGAGACACCAAAACTTTTTATTTGAAAAATCCAAAAGGGAAAAAATAACATGAGGCCTAATCCATCTGAATTGATTTACTATGAGTTGGTGATTGCACACACAAGTTATTGTCTTTTAGGTGAGAATGATGGATTGACGATGCTTTTATGTGAATTACACCTCAAACAGATTTCAAACTGTGGAGAACGTTCAAAACACATAAAGGGGCGCCCTCGCTCTTGGGGGTAAAGCGGGCGCGTCGTCCCTAAGCGTAGGTGTGTTGTTGGACTGGGGCAACTTTTTGTGTTTTAATGCTCAATCTAAGGTAATTAGTACGTGGGAATTGGTCTGATTGGCAAGAGGGCAGTGGTCTTGGCGCGGGGCACTAGGCTTTGAACACATACTTCTCAATTTTTCTATCTTTCACTTACTTGTACGTTCAACATGTGTGCGGGAGCATTAGGGATATGAAAAGGAACGCACGGCTAGTACTTAGCCTAATTCTTCTCTTTTCCTCTTCAATCGCTCTTTCAACTTTATTCTATATAAAAGAACAAATACCCACAAAAATAACATATAAATGAGATAAAATACATCACATAACATTATATTTTCACCACACACCATCATGTTATGTGGATCAAAATTGATAAATATTATCTGTTTGCAACGATTCATTCACTCAGTGACTAAAAGAGAAGATTGTTTCTTCAAAGTCATCATTGGAATCACATAACTTGCAATTTATCACTCATCAGTTCCCAAAAAGTTACATGTGAGGAGATAACGTAAATGAGTTGATTTAATTGAGCGTAAGGCCCTTTATTATAAGAAATCATATTTGATGCCCACAACATAAAAGCAACATTTCTATGGAACTTTCAATCGTTCATGAGCAAAGAGCTTTAGGGATTAGTAGGTGCTCAACTGGTTTAGCTGCTTATTATGCATGCCTTCCAAATATAAAATTTGCCTAGGGTTATGTAAGAAATAAGCTATTAAGTAGATTTGATTAATAAGAATTATATGGCCTAACCAATTAGTGAAGCTTGAAAATATATAGATTTGAACTGTTAAAAATTCAAAACTTGAAAGGAACTGCCTAGTACTAGAAAAAAAAATAACAAGACCGAATCATTCAATCTTTTTGTGACTTTTATACCCCTAGCCCAAGTCTCAAATTTCATATAAATATTTTAAAAATATCTATTTAGCTGCAAAATATAATGAAAAGTCAAAATTAGAAATTATGATGGTAATCATTTCTAAAATTTAATCGAAGCATCGGGAAATTATTCTATGTGGACACCGCATGCAGAAATGCATGCGATGCCCGATTTCCACCGCTCATCACTGCAAATATGTATTTTTGTGGGGCCTATTTTATTTTATTTTATTTTATTTAGGACCCACTGAAATACATATTTGCAGTGATGAGCGGTTGAGATCGGACACTGCATGCATTTTTGTATGTGGTGTTCGTATGAAATAATTTTTCTCGAAGCATCTTTAAATTTGATGGTTTGTTTTTTTTTTTAATAACTGTAAATGCATTCATATTTCCATTTCAATTTTTAATGGGACTTAGATTAAACAAAAATACTATTTATAGTTCGAAAATGGTGTTATGTATCATAATGTAGGCATTAGATAGAGAATCGTAGCTAATGAATTTATATTATTTAGGCAAAATGATGATAGATAAAGATTAGAAAATTAAAGATAATTTTACCCCCATTTAGCAACATTTTATATGTTTTTTTAGTACTAATATTTTATTTGAATTTAATTCATTTAAAGTTAGGCTCAAGAAGTTAATTTTCAAAATAATACTTTATTACATTTCTAAAATAATATGGTAATACAACTTGCTATTTCCTTAATAAAGAGTCGGTTATGTAACGTCTTGTACATAAAAGCTTATAGGTGTGGTGTGGCTATCAAGACATGACATGCACGATTTGTGGAATTTTCTAGTTTGAATCGGGCATAGCGAGTTCCGCTGAATCGCACTTTAGAGTGATCTGGCAATTCAAAGTTGAATTTTCCCGCCCATAGCTATTTTCACCTGTAAAAAGTTGCAAAATAGGAGTTTTGCTTTTCCTTATCCGGTTCCAGCGTTCGTGAATGGACACTGACAGGACCCGACGGCTCTGCAATAGAATCATTCCGCTGCAAGTTATACTTTAGAAAAAATATTACATCATGACTCCGCACAAAACTCTATATGTGCCTATTAGTATTTCCTGTAACACCATAAAGGTGTTCTACCCTGTAACATAAGGGAGTATTCTCTCGTGCTATTCAAGCATTATTATGTGTTATTCATGTGTTATTTTATGTTATTCAAGTATTATTGAGGTGTTCTTATGTTATTATAACATCAGAAATATTCCCAAAACAGAATAACACCGAATAATATACATTAACACTTGAATAATACGGAATAACACGGGGAAATATTCTCTGGTGTACCGGGTCAATCACGTCCACGGCGTAATTTTATTGGACTCCGCACGTAACTCTACGTGTGAATTCCTAATGTAATATTTTTTCCATAGTTTACACTTTAATCTTTCAATTAAAATATTTTATGTTCATATTTTTACATGTGAGGTATAAATCTTTTTAACATAAAATTCTCTCAAATATCTCTCTCTCTCTCTCAAAAAAAAAAATGGAGGAAAAAAGAAACCACACTCCTATTGGTTGTTTGGATATAAACTTAATTTTTACAGTTTTTCAAAAAATTACTGTTCAAATTAGCGTTTTCCCACTTCTCGTGGCTAGGTGCAGTGTGTGCTTTCTAGATACGGTTCGACTTAAAATAAAAATTGTAATAGTCATTAGCTACCGTAATATTAGATTATTTTTCAATGGTTTCACAACAGTTTCTTAATAAACCGCAGTTGCCCCAAAGGAAGCCTAAATAATTTAATTAATACAAGTTGTAAAATGTCAAAATTGAATCTTTCAAATTAAATTTCTAATTAGCAGCGACCTCTGATAGTTAGTGGTGATCTTTAGTGGTTGGTGTATGATCAGTGGTGGCTGACGTCAAACTTTTTTGGTCCGCAATGATTTCTGATGGTTGACAACGATCTTTGGTGGTCAACGATGAACTAAAGTGGTCAGTTTTGATTTCAGGTGATAGGTGATAACTGTCGGATTTTAATAATTATGCTTTAGTAGTTAGGTTAATTTTTTTTTTTCAAATGGAGAATTGAGAGTTTGTTTATAATTTTTTAAAAGATATTTTTATTAGTTTTACCAAAATTCTCAAATAACTTCATCAAATGATGTGTGATGATTTAATAATTATAGATGAAATTTTCATTATTTAATTGCATTATTCATATTAAAATTGAACGATATTTGACTCACTAGATTCTCTCATCAAAATAATGCTCAATTTAACTATAAATATATTAAAATTGAGTTTATAAATATATTAAATTTAAGTTTATTTGATAGTCTAATCAATTTCCAATGAGATTCCTCTAATTAGAATGCTTCAAGATTCCCAATGGTAGGAAATTCGACAATACACATCACCATTAATGATTAATATATATAAAGTTAAAGCAATATAACTTTAAATAAAATGACTAAATATAAAATTATTATTTAATTAACTTAGCAAATTACTATTTTATAATTAATAAAATAATATTTTTGACAAACCAACAAATCATAAAATGTTCATTAGTGATAAATTAATTTATTATAACCTTAATCAATTATTTACTTACTCCATAAATTAGTAATCAATGATTAATACAATTAGAATGATAAACATATTTTAATAACTAAATCATAACAAAAATAAATATGAAATATTCTATTAATTAAATTAACAAACTTAAATCTCAAAATAAATAAAAACAGTTAGGGCTATCAAAATAGCTCGTGTTCGGTCCGTTCGTGTTCTGCTATATATATATATATATATTTGATGAGTGCTATTTTTTAAAAAAATTAATTAATTGTAAGACTATAAATATTTATAATCAATTAAAAATATTAATTTAAAAAATAGAATAAAAATTATTAAATTAAATTTAAATAATATTTTAATATAAATAATAATTTTAAATTTTATCCCAATCTTTAAAATACTATGACTTGGTGATTACATTTGTCAACATGAATATGTTCATGAACAGCTTCATTCCCTAAATAAATCCTAGATAAATCCTAGAAACAGTTCATCCAAATTTAGCGGAATTTAACCAAAGCGTTTTTCAGAATTTGATGCCCATTCAATCCCATTGATCTAGTCAAACAGCACTTCTTACCCCTCCCTGACACGCAGTTCGCCGTCCTCGCTTCAGCATCACCGCCACCGAAACCGCCGCCGACGCCGTCTCATTCCCTTTTATAGAGTCCATCCATCCTAAAGAAACCCTAAAGCCACAATAAACAATCCCAATGATCAATCTTCCCTCCAATCTAAATGGCCGCACCGTCCACCTCCTCCTCCTCCACTTTCCCTTACCCAACCCTTCTTCGACACCCTCTCTCCAGTCCCACAACCCGGCCGCCGGCTGAACACATCACCAACATCTGGATCCTCGAATTCATGCTTCGACAGCCCATTCCGGACCCCCTCGCTGATGAACTACTCCGCTCCCTACATTCCCATTCAAATATCCACCCACACCTCCGCAAAATCCTCCTCCTCCGCGGCATCTCCTCCGAAGTCCGCCGCCGCTCTATTTCGGTGAGCACACTCCAAGCCCTCGAGCTTATAATGGAGCTCGACAGGCATCGCAGGATAAGGCCCTCGAACCGCCTTAAGGCTGCTTACTGCGCCGCGGCGGTCGAGTGCACCGCTTCGGCTTTCCTGAGTAGCCGAAGGGATTTCGTTCACGTCGTTGAGAGCATCTGGATGTCGGACGTGGCGCAGTGTCTCGTTTCGGAGCCGTTCTTGGAGTGGGGGAAGAAGATGGAACGGTGCCTCTCGACTGGTAAAGGAGGCGAGGAGATTTTGAAGAGGGATGTAGGAGATGCAATGGGGTTGGTGAGGGAGTATTTGGATGAGGCGTGGCGGAAGATGGGGCCATCTTTTTTGGAGATTGTGGCTGCAGAGCTCGTGGATAAGAGGATGGATTTGGATGCAGTTGCGCGCAACGCAGGGAAGGATGTCACTGAAATTACAGGTTGTTCTGAGAAGTTGGAACATGATGGGGGTGGAATTTCGATTGGGGCCATGGAAGAGGGTGGGGTTCGAGAGCGATCAGGGAGAACGGCAAATAATTCTGTGAAGGATTTAGGAGTTGGTGAGGCTAGAGAGGAATTCCATGGTCTGGCCAAAACTTCCAAAATGCAAGATGCTGACCTAAACGTTGATCCGAAATTGGGCATCCAATCTGTGGAAGTGGAAGTTGGTATTGTTTTCGTTCCTGAATTATTGCTCTTTATATGCTTCTATGTTCTGTATCATACTATTTAATACTTGGCTTTTATCAATCCATTTATCTAGTTCCATTGTGTTCGGTACAGTCTAATCTGTAGAAACTATTGCATTTTGTTTTGGTAAATTATACTTATGAATTTTGTAAATCATGCATTTCATTATAAGAATTCTCGCATTCATGAAAATTCATTCTTAATTATGCGAACCAAATTAATTGCATAGACTCTTAAAATAAACATCTTGAATAAGATGATTTTCACAAGAATGGTAAACTTTAGTTAGGAGAAAAGACTTACTTTGATTTATAATGATTTTCTTTTGAAAATTTTGTGAAATTAGGTTTATTTACCTTTTCATCTAATCATTCTTCTTATTGTAGTTTTTTCTTAATGAAGAGAAAGACAAATTCTTATGGGATAGAAAGAGGTATGTTAGTTGCAAAACGGTTATTTAATCAAACAGTTCATAAACATTTAATGAATTAATTCTCTTTATAACTAGGATTTAAATACATTTTTTATCATTAAATTATAAATTGAATGATAATATAATGCAGGCCCTTTATGTTATTTATAATTATGTTATAATATTTTTTCACTTGGCCCATGTGATATTATTGGATTGAATGTTTTAATAATAATAAACATAAAATGCAGTATTTGTCAAATATTTTCTTAGATTGAATAAATCATAAATTCATCATCATGCAAAAACAAATATGGATCATGGCAGCCATGCATCGGTAGTGCGATATATTTTCTTTCATATATCACGCAATATTAATTTCATACTTAATATAATCTTTAATGAGATAAAGTTATAATGATCTAATAATAATGCCTTTGTCAATGATAAATTCAGTTAATATTCACAAAATTATTTTGTTTATCTACATATCAATATAATAATTAAAATTTAGTTAATGGATTAAAAACTATAAAGTTATTACTAATGTGCACGAATGATATTCTTTATTTCTGAATTTTTTCTTTAACGACAAAATATTTTAATTTTATATGCATAGCACCCTTTAAATATTTGTTCTTAGAAAAAGAGGACATTTGTGATACTCTGACAATAAATTTTAGTGGTTTGACAATACTGTCGACTACTCCAAGTTCTTAAATAAAATTTTTTAGCCATAATTTATGAGTACTGGTCTCAAAGCATACAACAAAGTTAATGACATGGTGGATGCGATGAAAATGGCATGAAATACTTGTATTTTTTTTGAAAAATTCCTTTATGATGGCATGATCATATTAAATCTATTTTTGTTCTCCTAATTTCATCCTATTGTGGGTTGTGGTTATTTATTTATGTTTCAAGCATTTGTTGAAAAATTTATTGTGCATGAACTTTGGGTTGCATGAATAAATTGATTTAAATTAAATCAATTATTACATCAAATGAGGCGGTCGGCTGTCTAAGCAGTTCAAATGTAAAATAGATCAAGGAGAGTTGTCCATGCTTCATGATGGTTTAATTTGGAAGGTGAGAATTCGGCCAAAACAATGAAGGATTTTAAGCACATGAATCATAATTCAAAATTAAAAATTTGGCGGGATGCTTATAAGGAAGCTTAGATATTTCAGCCAAGACTAAGGCAGCATAGTTATTTTGGCCAAGATAGCAAGCAGGGAACATTTTTATATGATTCCATTCAAATTTTAAATATTTGGAGGCAATAATTATTTGGAAGCTCTAAATTTCATCCAATGTTGGAGCATAATGAATTTTGGCAACATTAACATCATGCACATGTGATTAAGTTTGAATTTCAATTTTTTTGCGAAGTCTATTTTAGCCATGGCTTTGAAAAAAACATGTGGGAAATGAACAAGGAACATCCAATCAAGAAAGGAAATTAAAAAGTTCTCAACTTTAAATTTCAAATTATTTTGATGTAATATTTTATGTACTCAACTTTTTTCTGTCTCTCTCTCTCCTCTTCATGATGCTATATAAATGGTATTGCCCTTTTGCAATGAGATAGCATTAATATGAATAAAATTTAGTAAGACATTTTGTTATCAAATGAAGTTGGGGCTTGGCTTGGTGGCCCTTGGTTTAGGTATGGCTTGGTGGCCCTCTGTTTTTGTGAGCTAGGCAGGTCATCTAAAAATTAACAATTGAAACCATGTCAAGTGTCCCCTCTTGTACACTCTTGGTGCTTTCTCACTCCGCTCCACTCCACTTTACCCCTCACACCACGTCAGGAGGTAGTGATAAATTGCTCATCACTCTTCCCAAAAAAATTACTTTTTTAGCTAAAAAAAGGAAATAGTCAAATATGATTATTTTGGTTTTCATGCATCCAACTGCAAATGAATCTGAATAACTTGTCACTTTGACATTGATCTAGGGATTTTGGATGATGTCTAGGGATCAAGGTACTGAATAGGATGTTTTAAGGGAGGATAGAAATGATGGGAAACCAAAAATAATAGGATTTAGAGTGGTTGGAAGGCCGGTCACTATTGTTGGAAAGGTTGCAGGGAGAAAATAGAGGTCAGTGACTAGTAGGAAGAAGATATATAGATGTTGAGATGGATCCACCATCTATACTCTATCAAGATACAACCACATCAGTTGAAAGAGAAATGCTACCACTCTTCAACTAGAAGAAACCAAATAAAAATCTCTACATTGCATAAAATCAAAACCAAAGTTCCAACAACACGTTTAAAGCAATGTATTTACACTGAGAAAGCAAGTTATTAACTCTTATTCTCGTCCTAACTTGGCCATTGAGAGCCTTAAGGACGGGCCAATCCATTGGAGGGGTGGCAACCCTGAATTGGCCTAGAGTTTCTAAGCCAGTTGGACTGGTTAATGCCCCCTCCCTCATTCCACCAAGGAGCTCACATCCACATCATTCTCCTCGGGTAGGAGAGCTTCACTTTCATCATCGGGAATATCTAGATACTCATAATATGATGAAAAATCTGCAATGTTGAATGTGACCTATTTTGTAATTGTCAAGTAGATCAATATTTTTTGTATTGCCATCGATTCTCTTGATAAATCTGAGTTAGCTACCAACTCTAAGTTTGAGTTTTCTAGATGTAATTATAGAAAATTTCTCACTCTTCAATCTATTTCATACCAAGTCGCCTTTCTTGAAAATGTTGACATCCTTAGACTTAATAGCCTTCTGTTGGTATTTGCCATTTTGTTTGATGATTTTTCTGTCACCTTCTATGTAAGGCCTATTCTTCTTGATCCTGATCTCTGCATAAGTACTAGGATCAGTGTTTAAAAACAAAGACACTTCAATGATGTGAGAGGATCCCGCCTATAGACTTTCAAAATGGTTGTGACCTATAGACTGGCCAATCAACCGGTATTAAGCAAGCTAAATCTAAAGAAGAATCAAGACCTTCTTCGTGATATTCTTACTCACAAAAGCATCTAATAAATTTTTTTTTAGTTGACTAAATTTGTCTGTATATTTGTCTTGGGACAAGTTAAATTGAATTGAAATTTAGCACCTAGCTTACCCCATAAGATTCTTCTAACATAACTGAAAAAATTTCACATAGTTGTTCGTAGTGATGGTCTTGACACATCATGAAAACATACTATCTCTCTGAAGTAGAGATTAACAATATGCAAAGCATTTATCATATTGTTGTAAGATACATAAGAGATATATTGGAGAAAATGTCTTTCACTTTCATAATAGAATCCATAATTCGTTGTTTCTGGGGCTGACTCATAATAAAGTCCACACCTACATTTGCTCAAGGTAGCTCTGGACAGGAAACGACATAAAGAGACATGTATTACTCTTGGGCCTTAGCTAAGGTGCACACCCTGCACCCTTAGCTAAGGTGCACACCCTGCACCATCGGAGGTATCTCTTCACGTCTCATATCAATCTAGGTCAAATGAAACTCTCTTTTACAAAAAAAAAATGTTTATCTTTGCCAAAAGTTGTCATACCACCATTATGACTTGTTTATAAAATAGCCTCCTTACACAACTTGTTTTGAAAGAATAAAAACCATCAAACTTATGATATTGGTCATTTTTATGGGTGTAAACAAGTCGAGTCGAGCTCGAGCCACCTCGCTTGAGCTTGATCTTGACTAATTTTATCGAGTTCGAGCTCGAGCTTGAGCTCAAGTCTACGTGTACGAACCACCTTGTTTATTATAAAAGAGAGAAAATAATATTAATTTAAGGTAGTGTTATTTTAAAATGACAAATAGAGTGAACAATCAGGAGAAAAATACAAAGTAATCACTTAATATAAAATACAAAATACTATTTTTAAAACTTTTTTAATACTTTGAAAATAAAGTTTTTAAATTTAATATATTTTAAGTATATTTTATATTAATATTTTTTTAAGCGAGCCGACTCACGAGCTAATGAGTCGAGTATGGGCTAGCTCAAGCTTGGCTTGTTAGCTCATTGAGCTCTATTCATGAGCCTTTTCGAGTCGAGCTAGAGCAGGCTCACAAGTTGGCTTGACTCATATACACCCCTAATCGTATGATCCCTTTTGACACCCAAATCTCTTAAAAGTCCTCATGAAATAGAAATCCTTCAGAACCTTAAAATCAATTACTTTTGATCACATGTGAGTGATCGACAGATGACAGTGATTCAAAACATCAACTACTTTACTATAGCTTCCAATTTTGTGTTTATTCATAAATTGAAAGAAAGAAAGAAACTCTACTCAGAAGGCATGGTTACCCTACATTTTGATCCAACAGTTTTTTTAAGTCTCATGACTTCATGATCTGTACAAAGAGTGAATTCACTGGCTAGTAGATAATGACTATAATAGCTAAGGGCTCTCACTATAACATAAAATTTCTTATTATATTTGAAATATTTTCACATTGAGACCAAAGTTTCACTATAAATAGCTAAGGGCTCTCACTATAACATAAAATTTCTTATTATATTTGAAATATTTTCACATTGAGACCAAAGTTTCACTATAAAAGGCGATTATGTGTCCAACTTGACTCAGCACTGCTCCAATTTCTACATTGGGGGCATCTTGCTCTATCTCAAACATCTAATTGGAATTTCTTAGGGCTAAGGCGCGGTTTGAGTAAGATGTTCCTTCAATTCATCAAAATTAACCTATGTTTCATCTGGTCATAAAAACTTGTCGATTTTGAGGAGCTCTATTAGTAGAGCCGCCATGAAACTGAAAATTCTAATGAATCTCTTGTAGAATAATCAAATTATTAAACTGTCACACTTGTGGGAAAGACTGTGGGTTGGGCCAGTTCATAATAACCTTTATCTTGGTTGTGTTCACCTCAATACCAATTGTTGGAACAATATACCAAGAAAGCATATCTATGGCTGTTAAGACGTGACACTTCTCTGGATTGTTGTACTACTTATTTGTTCAAAGGACTTTAATGACTTATTGTAGATGTTGCAAATGGTCTTCCACAAAATGACCATACCCCAAAAGTTATTAGATTAAACAACCACATATTTTTTTTTATTTATGAATGCTAGAAAAATCTATTTCATCAGCCCTGCAAAGTTACTTAGGGTATTGGACAAGCCAAAAGTCATGATTGTCTATTCATATAACACATCTCGAGTCTTGAAGTTGTCTTCCACTTGTCCCTGGGATGGTAGCCACTAAGGAGATTAATCATGGAGAATATGCTCGCTCCATGCAATTGATCTTGTAGAATGGAGATCCGGTATTTGATGGTGACCTTTTTATAACTCTACCATAAATTTACATGCATCACTACATATCTTTTCTTGGCACAATCAAAACTGGTTCAACATATGAATCTGTACTCTCACGAACCAGTTCTGTCAATCGGCCTCAACCTGTTCTTGCAACTTCTCATACACAACTGATTACATTCTGTAGGCTGGTTGGTTGAGGTGCATTGTTTCTGTAATAAGTCTTATTTGTTGTAGCAAAGTATTTCTCTTTGTAGATTAAGCTTTATGAACTATGTAACTCATATAGATTCATAAAAAAATTTCGCATTCATGAACATTCAATTTTAATCATACAAATCAAATTGATTGCATAAACTCTTAACACCAAGATCTTGAACAAGATAATTTTCAGAAGAATTGTAAACTATAATTAGGAGAAAACAGTATCTTGGTTCATGGTGATTTCTTATAGAAAATTTTCTGAAAGTGGGCTTTTCTCTCTTCGCCCCTAATCATTATTCTTCTTTTAATTTTTCTTAACGGAGAAAAAAAATACTCCGAATGGGGTAGGAGGACCGGTAGTTCAAAAACAGTTATTTGGTCAAATGGCTCAAACATTTAATGATTAAACTCTCTTGACTGATAGTATTTAAATACATAATTAGTTATTAAATCATAAATTTAATAATAAAATAATTTGGGCCATTACACGTTATTTCTATCATTCATTGCATTGGTTGTGAGGTTCAGCACTTTAAAACGTTATGTGCTTACTTTTGCAATACTAAATTCTTACTGTAATGCAATACTAAATTCTTACTGTAATGCCATAGTCTATTTTTTATTTTGTTCTGTATTTTTTACTATACTGCATTTTTGAATTCAACAGAAATAAAAATTTCATTTTCTTATAGAAAAAGAAAGAGGTGTGAATGCTGGTAGGCTTGATATGGCTCGTCATAGCAGATGTAACATTCAGCAAATTGATCCTAGTGAAGTCAGAAAAGTGAAAGAAGCCTTAAAGAAGAGCTGTTTTGATCTAAGGAGGGCAGCGGAAGACCCCCTTCCAGAAGCGAAAGCTGTCGCAGCAGCTGTGTTGGATAGCATGTCTCGTGCCCATGCATTACTTGATGAAACTGACGGGCAAAGTTTTATGAAAAATCCAGACTTGACCGTTCCTCACGTTGAGCTGGTTGCTGGAGTTCCTGCTGTAGTGGAAACTAACGCTGGTGATTTGGAGAAAGAGAAGAGTAACTCATTTGATTTGAAGGAAGTAGAAGGAAATCAAATTATTGAAGAATGCAAAAATGATGCCGGGCCAAGAAAGACGAGAACGGTTGTGGCCAGTCACAGGCTTTTTGAAAGGAATCCAACTGCTCACACTAGCGAGGTGATTTCTTCTCGCATATTCTCTTATATGCTTGTTTGCTTATTCCTAAGGTGTATAGTGTGGTTAAGTTTCTCATAAATTTCCTGGATTGGGCCACCAATTAGATGATTTTGTTGATTTTGTGGACATGATTTTTCCTCATTTTATCCACCCTACATTTACAATGATCCAAATTAAATTTGTTACCATGACTTCTACTGACTAATTCCTTGATCAGGCAGCTGATCAGCTGTACGTGTGGTTGCATGGACAAGATTATTCTGCATGTTATTCTCTGTACAATATCGCATGATCCAGATCAAAATTGTTTTTCCATCTTCTTTCTGTTTTGAAGTCACATCAGATCATCATTAAGGTTTTGTTAGGGTTGAAGGAAAGTGAAGGAAACAAAATCAAATCCCAACAAGAAATTGCTCGTTGATTATGAATCTGTTGCCATTGATTTGAGCTTTACACCTTTTTTTTTAATTTTTTTTTCAAGTTGATACATGGCTTGGTTCTATATATAAAAATCAGTTAACAACATATGTAACTTACTTTGAAAGTTCTTATGATCCCCAAATAGTGAACTCACACACACACACACACACACACACACACACACACACATATATATATATAAATATAAAATTAAAGAGAAATGTACAAATAGGTTTGTATGAGTGGGTCTAAACACCCAACTCACACGGTACAACACACACCAAAAAATGTAAATGATGGGTACATATAGCAATAAAAAAACCCAAAAAACCACCCGGGCGCTGATAAAGTGTGAGTCATCCCAATCTAGTCTTGCTTTTGCCTCTAGTTCTCGGTAAGAATCAATTAGCAGATTGGTAAATTGTTGACCATTACCCGTAGTAACCAAAGTATAATCCATAAGACTTCTGAGCTCTAGTAGATCTCCATTCTTTTTCTTCCTCCTGGAAGTATAAACCTGTCATTTCTCCTCTGAAAAATCAGCCTGATGGGGTCAAGCTGAAGCAGAAGGAATACCAACAGTAGTACCTACAATAGGTTCTAGAATATGTGAAGTATGAGTTGCCTCTACACCGAATACTTCTTGAAGAAGTGGAGCTGCGAGACTCTCCTGATTATCAGTCTGAACACTATCATTTATAGGTAATAGTCCAACATTATTGTTTTCTATGGATTTTGTAGGTGTCAGCACCGCATCACTCGCAGTAACAGTAACAACAGTGTCAGGGGGGTCCTCAGGGGCAACAGATACCTCTTGTCTGGTAGTATCCTCCTCAGGTGGAACTAAAATATCCATAACAGTGGGATCATCCTTATTCACTTGAATCTTAGATTTCAAATTAGGATGAAGCTTGTGACATTTAGCAAGTATACGACCAAACATCTTACAGTGAGTGCAATATGGGGGTTTGTGTTCCATGACGATTTGTTGCCAATAACCATTATGGGTTGTGCCTAACCAGACTTCAGTAACATTAGATAAAGTAATATCCCTTCTAACAAGAATTATGACCACTGAGGGTCTGGTTAGGTTGAAAGTAGACAGATCTAGTTTCAAAGGATGACCCCAATAGAGTTGATAACCTGATGGTGAAAAAAATGCAGCTTGAGACCAGGTAAACTAAATCATACCAGTACAGTGAGAGTTTCATGATTTGGATCAAAATTAGGAGATCACTTGAGTAATTTCATTGATTTATCTTCGATATTAAGATATTTCTTGGAGAAAATTCTGTTGTAGTCTTCAACCAATGTTAGTTGGATCAACACGTCTCCCATCCATGAGTCTCACTTTCCACACTTGCCTACTAGCTTAAGATCATCAACACTCTTTCTAATAACATCCATAGGAGGGTGTCCCTACTGAAATTTTTCAATAAGAGCAAACTTAAATTTTTCCGCAAGAGTAAAAATTTCTGATTTAGAGAAAAAGATTGCTTCTTTTCCACCTTTTCTACTTCCCTTCTTAATAAAAGGACAATCATATGTAACCTCACGAGATTCCTTATAACTTGAGGGGAATACCACCGCAGACTCCACCTGAAAGTTCCACATGGGCAAAGGAGACTTTGTCCGACTCAGCCAAAGAAGAAGGAAATGCCATCAGAGGCTGTCGGCGTTAAAACTGTTGTCAGATTGTTGAAGTGGAGTGATATCAAGTAGGAGCAGTGTAGCGATATCGAGGAAGACGACGCCGCGAGTAGTGGAGCGATATCGCGACGCGAGCCGCAAAAAGGAACTGCAAACGCCGACGTAGACACAGACGCTAGACGACGGATCTATATATAAATCAGTTACAACATATGAAACTTACTTTAAAAGTTCTATGCGTGTGTGTGTGTGTATATATATATATATATATATATATATCTATATATATATATATGTTTGTATGTATGTATGTATGTATATTCATTCAACTTCATTCACTTGGAACAAATATAAAATGTTATTGCTATAATGCATGCTAAAAAAGTATAGCTAATGCATCTATAATTACTGCCATGCCTGTGGTGTACCTGAAAATGTTAACAAAAGTGGTGCGATTCACTGACTTAGTAGATGATCCTTGCCAAATACATTAAGCTTAGCTTGTTACATGCCTGTTGACATTATTGTAGTTGGGGGAGTTGTCCGTAAGAAACTGTCGGTCACCGGAATCGAGATCTCGTCGCTCGCTTCGGAAGGACATTTTAATTTACATATAGATTTAAGTTTAGAAAAATATGAAATCAAACTGACCCCATATTTTTCATAGTTTAAATGAAAGAGTACTATACATCAAATCATGTATCTATCCCGAAAGATAAGCATAAGACTTGAGGATGAGACTCAATCAAATAAACTAAGAAATATATGACATCCGTTTGGTCCGCGAAACCGTTTTATTTGCCGACAATTTTCTCTATTTAATATGAAAAATTAAATAAAGTTTATATTAAGCTGGATTCAGAAAATCTTTCTATAATAACAACCCTATAGTTAATTACATCTTAAATGACCGAAGTCACCTAAGAATACTCTCGATAAAAATCAGGAAAATTATCTTTAAGGAGGTCAAAAGGATAGGACTTTTCAACGAAATCGAACAAAGAGGTGTGCAAAGGGGAATGATTCAAGTTTGGAACATTCATTATAGAATCCAATGGAAGAACTAGGGGATGTTACAAATCCGAATGAGAACCTCGGTGATTTCCCAAGCAATCCTATTATTTGGCTTCAGTTTAAAGGAGAAATATTTAAGTGTTTCATCATGTCAATTTTATTTAATTAGGGTTTACATCTGTGTGAAACGATCACCCAAATAGCCTGGAAAATGTGAGGATCTAGGTCGTTACGAACGACAACCTCAGAATCCTAAAGCGAGTTAGGGCTTAGATTGCACAACATGATTGTGCAAATGTCTAAAGATAAGGTAAAAATTTATGTTGCATAAGTAAACTACCTCGAAGTCCTATGGCTTGATTGTTTAATTCTAAAGAAGGAAATTAGTTTAGCTGATGTAGACATGTTTTGCTGTTGAAAATGATTGTGCTGCTCACAACGCTAGCTCCAAGCTCCTTGTCGTGACGGGTTTAGGTTTTCTAGGGTGGCGAATTACGATGTCAAATCAGACGGCCCTATGATTGTGGTTCTTTAAAAATTTTACGAAAGACATGTTGAAGTTGTATAGTGTATGAAATAACAGTAGAGTGTGTAGTACAGGACAAACAATAGCGTATTCAGTGAAAAGAAAAGTACAACATGCGGTGTAAAGAAAATGTAAAAGGTACAACAGGAGAGTGACTGCAAGAAAGTAACATGCTGTAAACACAAAACAAACATGTATACCTGAGAGATCCGCTGTTCCTTAGGTGTAGTTGATGCAACGGGTACAAGTAACAAAATTTGAAGAAACAAGCCGAAATGCATCATATAAACAAAAGCTAATGAAGAAAAGAAACATCGTCCAGAAAACTCTAGAAAGATCGTCAAAAGACTCACGACAGGAAAAGTATGAGGAAACCGATGAATCGATAAATCAATGAAAATCATTGGAAAACACGAGAAAATCTCAAAAAAAGACCACGAGTGTTTTATCCAAAAGTTTCGATAAAACATATGAAAAAGTCCGAAAAGAGAGGACCGCAAGCACTCGGGTAGGGCTAGGCTCAAATATATATTTGTACTTGAGGGTCGTCGAAGGCTACTCGGTCACCCAGTTGTATAAAACCCGTCACTCAACTAGAAGGGCGTCCTACTGAACCTAACTTAGGAGGGTACTCCTTGGCCTGAAGCAGGAAGTATTTAAAATTTATATTTTTAGCATGCACATAGGTTTCAAGTATACAAAAGTAGGTTGTATCAATTTTATTTGTAGCGAAAAATATATTTTTGTTAAAAAAAAGGTGTATCCGTTCTTATCAAATTTGTTTTTATTAGTTTTGAAAAAGTGTAGTTGTCCACGAGTCGATCACGCTGTCGGACGTAGGACTACCAACAACCTAAGAAGGTATGGGTCAACTCCCGCAAGTCTTATGTCGGTGAATGATATTACATCCTACGGTTCATCGAGTCCTTGGGGGTGTCCCGATGTCATAGGATGAAATATCATTCTGCTCTACCACCGGTGTGCCTTTGTCATCACCGCCCTAAGCCCCAAAACAAAACCGATCTACTTGTGATTTTGCTTGATGATTTCACATATAGCAAAAGGCTATACGTGGACACATTTATATCGGACATAAGCATCAAAAACCGAACCAAAAAACAAGAAAAAAAAAGAACAAAAGTGGGGTGAGAGAGAGGAGGCACCGATCCACCTAAAACACCGAAAAGACGGAGGGTGAATCAACCATCAAAACTCGTAATGAAAAAACTTGAGAAGGTAGGGCCCAAGGTCCTTGAATCAATCCGAAAGGATGTTATTTTCTCGCTTTGTTAGAATTGGATCAACCCAAGAAATGTGTCCTTTCCAAATCCTGTCTCGAACGAGTCGAAACGGGCCTGAACCGACACGACGATCACCCACACATGACCTCCTCGATATTGGTGTCTAACCTTAAAAAAAAAAAAATCTTTCATGGGCTCAATTTAATTCAACCAAATGCTCTCCCAAATAGGACTTGAAAACCCTCCAAATTCCATGAATTGAACAAAAGGAAAGTGACCCGGGGTAGACTACCATCAACACCTCCAAACTCATGCCAAAATTAAGATTTTCCAACTCCCAAATTAATCAATAGTTTCACTTACCAAATAAACATAGAACCTTCCAATAAAGCCACATAAATGCTTACGACCGGGGTCAATAGAGAAGAGGAAGCAGCCACCAAGGCTCTCGGCCAAGGCCACCAACAGAACAACGAGCTCACGGCTAAGGCAAGAAGCAGGGCCAAAAGAGGCTCACGGCCAAGACAACCCA
>NEWO01000149.1:718378-831400 GCA_003013225.1 Phalaenopsis aphrodite | reverse complement strand
CAAAAAGAATTATAAGATGCCAAAACCAAGCCTTTCACACATGTGTGAAAGACCAAATAAACTTTCTAATATTCCATGCTAGATAAGAATAAATGAAAAGCTTCATGATACATATCTTAACATGCTTGTAAGAGGAGCTAACATTGTCTCAAAGCCATGTTTCAACCTTCCTAATTGCTTTCAATAGAAACATGTCATAGCTTCACCATTTTAAGCAAGTAATCAAGTCTAACTCCTAGAACATGCTCACATTTCCATTTCTAGATGCTCAAGTAACAAATATTTTAAAATATAGGTGCAATACCAGACTAGCATGATGTACCATCCAAAGAAAACTATTCCCAGCAGCTTAACCGAGAGAAACCGAAAGGGAGCAAGGCACAAAGGAGGGGAGGAGTACCACTTTAAAGCAGAATCCAACACAAAAGTTTCAGAAAAATACTTCCCAACTCAAACTTCTTTCCAACAACAAGAGGAAGCCAACCCAAGCAATATGAATTAAAAAAGAAAGTGAGAAAGAAATTTGGCAGAGTTTTCCCTTCCTCAGAGATTTTTTTTAATGCTCTAAGTTGAGTCCTAATATAGACTAGAGAAAGTGAAGAAGCGATCGAAGGATCGTATTCGGCTCGAGGAAACGGGAGGAGCCGACGCCCCATATGGGCGTGTGAGAGAGGCAGAGGATGAGATCCTCATAGAGGATGAGATCCGATAAGGAATGGGGAGCCTGCGCTACGGTCGGGCGTGCGAGAGGCGAACGCTGGAACGAGCCCTTCCAGTGGCATGAAGAGGGAGCGGGCCAGGCGACCGAACGAGCCAACCCTAAGGCCCACGTGATCGAGACACAGAAGAAGGGAGGGGAAGAAAAATAAAATTAGGTTAGGGATTAATATAAGTTAATAATAATAATATTATATTATTATTATTATTATTATAATTAACACTTAAATTTGTATTTTTCCCCAGACACGTTGTCGTAGTGAAACGAACGTTCTCCCTATGCAAAATCGACGTTCCGGACGCGTCAACGTAGTCCGTTTCGTCAACCGAAGTTGTTTAAGCAACCTCGTCGACGATTGGGATAAAAATGCGTCGCGACTCGAATCACGTCAAAAACTCGACTCGAGCTCAATTAAACAAGACGGTGCGGAGTGCAACGATGCCAGGTCAACGCGTACAGCCAATCCTAAGGCCAACAGTCCTATAGGGATTCTCCTTGAGCTTTTTCACAGTAGCCCCACCTACTAAGTGCTAGAGACCAAAACTACTATGCGGAACTTCAAGTCGAGCGAAGAAAAGCTCGGAATTTCTAACGGGGAGGGTTCCTTCGCTAGTTTTTTAGGAATAGTCGACATGGAAGTCCTATGGCTAGATTCTAAACCGTAAAAAAAAGGAGAAACTAGGCCTCAACCAAAAGTGAGGTCAAAAATTTCGATGAGTTCTTTTTACGTCTCCGTAAGGGTTGTTTGCAATTTCAGCGTGACTCCAATCTCATGTTCTTATAATCTCTTCCTTTCCTCTCTTGCACTCCATCTCCTTACTGCTAAAATAAACCAAAAGGACCTGTCACTCTTCTTGATTATGGTGGAATGACTTAGGCGTATATACGTTCAAGTCAGGTTTAAAAATTCAGGGCTTGCTACATTTATGCATTTCTCTGGACCATGTACGCATTCCTTAAGTGCATTTATTTATGGGTGTGTATATACGTAAGACAGGATTGATTTTTTTTTTTTTTTTTTTTTTTGGTGGTTTTTTTATTTTTTTTTTTTTTTTTTTTTTTGGTGGTTATTTCTATAAGATATTAGTGATCAAATTTAGAGGAATCAAGCTTGAT
The DNA here is from genome assembly GCA_003013225.1 of Phalaenopsis aphrodite. Classification (NCBI taxonomy): domain Eukaryota; kingdom Viridiplantae; phylum Streptophyta; class Magnoliopsida; order Asparagales; family Orchidaceae; genus Phalaenopsis; species Phalaenopsis aphrodite. Next base: position 829,566 of record NEWO01000149.1, on the reverse strand, counting down.
AAACATCAATTATACAAGTGTGTAACACTGATGACGTATAAAGTGCATGTAAAACTACAAATATGATTTTATTATAATTCATTTGGTGTTTAATAAATAATAGGTTGAATAGATTTCCCTTTTTATTATCTAATGTATCTCAGAAGTGATTCAGACATCATGGCTATCCTGTAAGCTTTTTGATCAATTTAAAGATTGATCAAGCTTTAGAAAATTTTGATTGGTCGTTGGCAACAAAGCACATTCATGCCTTAACTCTTATTTTTTTTTATTGATTTGATGAACCATTTTTTCTTAATTATCTTTAAGTGCCGCAATTGGTGCTTATACTGCCTTGGCAATATCCTTTTGTTCAGCTTCTGTTATATTAATATTGGTCTACCTATCTCTTTTCTTATTGTTATTTAAGTTTGAGATTCTTTTATGCTCTTATTGACCACATCACCACTTCCAGTACTGTCCAAATCACCACTACCAGCGGTCCCAACACAAAACCCACATCCAGTGTGAAAAATATGTATAGGTTTATTTCTCCACCTCCTATATTAGCTGGCTATTCGTGTAGTGGAGATAAGGAAGAGTATTATTCTATTTTACCATTGTATAGTTGCTCTCAGATAATGTAGTTCCTGCGACTGCTTCTTCTCTCTATTCTCATGGTATCAGAGCCTTCATGGGCAAAGCTGCTTTGTCGGGTCTCCTCATCACGGGAGCTCTTCTCATCTTAGTCACGAGCCCTGGTAAGCCCTCCTACTGCATTTTTAATCTTTGTAATCTTCCCTTTTCTCTCTCACAATGGATGAATCAACAACATCCGAATCCCAATCCTCCTTACTACCTACCCAAAACCTAAATATTCCTCCCTCCCTAAAGTTTCATGCAACTCAACTCAAACAATTCTCACATGGTCTCTTTACCCTTGAAACTTATCATCTTTGGAGAGCTCATATCCTCAAACTCGTCTCTGCAAATGGGTTTGAAGGGTTTCTCAGTGGTATCAATAGACCTCCCCCATTCGTTATTCTTCCTCACATTCTCCATCTCAAAACCACAACAAAAATTTGGGCCACATTGGAGCGTCGGCTACAACCAACAAACCGTTCATGGGTTATTCAGCTTAAAAACAAACTCCTTAACATCTCGATGAAGGATCGTCCATTGTCACAATACCTAATGGAGATTCGCTCTCTGGTTGATCACATAACATCTACCGGTTTTTATTTAGATATTGAAGACGTGGTTCTATACATCCTGAATGGATTGCCGCCTGCTTACAATGCGTTCAAGACAGCTATCCAAACCTCTATTCATCCGATAGCTCTTGATGATCTTTATGCCTTACTGTGCACTGAAGAAATCAACATTAACAATGATAATATCCAACGTCAAGCGGCAGAGGCAAACACCAGCAATCAACTCAAAGGCTTTTCTGACAGGGGGGGGCCAAATCTGCTATAAAATTGGGCAATCAGCCTTTTCTTGCTGGCATAGGACAAACCTCAATTATACCTCAATAAATACAAATCGTGCTCTCAATGCAGTCTCCATGGTTTGGGTATTAGATTCAGGGGCTACGACTCACTTCACAACTGATCTTAATTAGATTCCTCAAGCAGTTTCATACACCGGAAATGAACAAGTGTTGGTCAGAAACAATCCAAGTGTACAAATTCATAATAAAGGTGACGGTATCCTCCCAAGTCTTCAACGTAAGCTCAAACTCTCACAAATTCATCATACTCTATAACTCGCTCATAACCTCATATCTATTCATCGTCTAATTAAAGACAAATATGCTATTTCTTTTGACCCTTATGGATTTGTCATTTATGACCCACAGGCTCTCCAGAAGCTCGTCCACAGTCCAAATAACAATAGTCTCTACTCCACTTCATGATCTACCTATATACCACAAGCATTTACTACTTCCCTTTCTAAATTTCAGCAAGTTGAGTTGCGGCATTGACGTTTGGGGCATCGGCATACGGAAATCATCGCAAACATTTTCAACCGCAAGTCCACTCTCACTCCATCCATCTCCATATCTTGCCCAACATGCCACCTTACCAAGAGTCCCAAATTATCCTTTGTATGTAGTATAGGAGATAAATACAAATTACTTGAACTCATTCAAGGTGATGTATGGGATCCATTCCCAAATACTTCTTATCAAGGATATAAATATTATATAGCTTTTGTTCATAATTTCTTGAAATTTTGTTGGGTGGTTCCCTATGTGTCACAAATCGGAAACATCCCAAATAACCCAAAATTTTATCACTCTTCTCCAGCACTAATTTAATAACAAAATAAAAAAATTTTGTTCCGATGACGAACGAGAATACAACAACAATCAATTAAATATGTTTCTCATCAAACTTTGCATCTGTCATCAATTTTCATGCCCATACACACCCGAGCAAAATGGCATCGTTGAATGGAAACACAGACTCTTTATCGAAACAACTCGTGCGCTTCTCCATCAAGCTCAACTTCCACATAAATTCTGGATTGATGCACTACAAACCGCTATCTATCCCATTAACCGAATGCACACAAAAACCATACACTGCATCTCAACATATGAACACCTACATAAATCCCCACCATCATACACTCATCTCAAGGTGTTCGGTTGCGCTTGCTACCCGTGGACAAGACTACAAACAACCCATTAACTTGAACCAACATCAACTCAATGAGTTTTTCGTCATTACTCCATACAATATAAGGGCTACAAATGCTTCCATCCTCCTACAAACAAAGTCATCATCTCTCGCCACATGGTGTTTGTGGAACATCACTTTCCATATAAAGACAAATCTTTTTCAACTCCCAAAACAACACAGCCTTCATTCTCAACCATACCACCCTTTCTTCTCCGACGCACTGTATACCTCACTCAATCACAAAACCTATCTCCATCTAACTCCAACAGCACCTCAAACATTGCTATTTCCCTTCCTTCACAAAATTCCAATGCCACCAATCTTCCTCTCAATACTCCACACATTCCCTCACACTCAACACAGCCAACACCTCCAACAAAAAAACCGAAGCTTCACCCTTTGCGCACCAGGTTACAAATAGGCCACCTCAAACCGATACACAAATAAAATCTCAGCCACCAACTTGACCATCCTCTCGATTTTACCTCATGCACTCAAGCGCCCAAGGATTTTAACTGGCGGCAAGCCATGGCTGCAGAATTCGAAGCTCTTCAGTGCAAACACACATGGATTCTAGTTCCTAAACCACCCAATGAAGTCATTCTTGGATCACGATGGACTTATACTACCAAAGTAAACTCCAAGGGGGAAGTAAATAAATATAAGGCTCGCCTTATAGCCCAATGCAACCGAAAAGAATATGGCATCATTTATTTGGAGACATTTTGCCCTATGGCTAAAATGCCCACAATTTGCATCCTTTTGACTGTAGCTCTTCATCAAAATTGGTTTGTGCTTCAATTTGATATCTCGGATGCCTTCTTCCATGGCACACTAAACGAAACCGTTTATATGAGATAACCACTGATATTTCATGATTCTCAGTTTCCACATCATTTTTGCTTACTGATGAAATCGCTTTATGGTCTAAAACAAACTCCACGTCAATGATTTTCCATGTTGTCAGCATTATTTAGGCTCAAACCAATGATCGTGCCTTTGTTTGTATATGTGTGGATGATATCCTCATCACTGGCAGCAACTCCCAACAAATTTCTCAGCTACATACAGATCTCGTAACTCAGTTTCAGCTCAAGCACCTTGGCCCAGTGAGCTATTTTCTCGGCATTGAAACTCATAGGGAGGACAACACCTACTTTCTAAGCCAACAAAGGTATGCAACACAAATTCTCTACAATGCTGGAATGCAGGATTGCCACTCGATTCAAACTCCTTTGCCCGAACCAAACCAAATATGCTGCAAACAACCCCCTGTTTCACAATACTAAGCTATATCATCAACTCACGTGTTCACTCCAATATCTGACCGTAACCAGACCAGACATAGCCTATGCGGTGAATCACCTGTGCCAACACATGCATATGCCTACTAAGGCTCATTATGTATATCTCACGCATCTTCTTCGATATCTCAAGAACACAATTCATTTTGGCTTACAACTAAGTCCGGGAAACTTACAACTACTTGTCTATGGTGATGCGAATTAGGTCGGAGAACAGGCATATAGGAAATCCACAATAGGAGTGTTTATTTCTCGGATATACTCCTTTCTCCTTGAAAGAAAGAAGATACTCCTCTCTCCTGGACCATAAAGAAATAGTCAACGATTGCTTGTGCCTCATGTGAAGCTGAATATTGTGCCTTAGCCACGACCACCACTAATATCATTTGGGTACGACGTCTCATAGAAGAATTCGGCGTGCTTACATTGGAACCTACCCCTTTTTATTGTGCAATGTATTGGCAATCTCATTAGCCAAGAACTCGATTTTCCATGCGAGGACCAAACATATTGAGATAGATCATTATTTTCTAAGGGATCATATCAACAACAACACTATCACTCTTAAGCACATCTAGTCCAAGGACTAAACAACAGATATACTTACCAATATTCTACCCAAACGCCAATTCCAGTCAATTCGACTCAAGCTGATGGTTCTTCAAAGACCCCTCACCTTGCCGGGGGATTTCTGACCACATCACCTGTACAAGTGTCAGAAAAGGTTGTGTCTAGGTTTATTTCTCCACCTCCTATATTAGCTGGCTATCTGTGTAATTGAGGTAAGGAAGAGTATTATTCTATTTTACCATTGTATAGTTTCTCTCGGGTAATGTTGTATCTGCAAGTGCTTCTTCTCTCTGTTCTCATTTTTTCTAAAATATTGAATTAATTCTTCCGTTTTTTTTTCCATAAATTAGGAGTTAATGGAACTAGAAAATGCAGTAAAAGGGTGGGAAATGAAATTAATATGATAGAATTACGAAGAAATGGGATATACCGTAGGGTATTTGACTAGGTATTATAAAAAGGATCTGCAAAAACTAGAGCTGACACAACATACCTTCTGAAAGAAAATATGTAGCGGGATAGTTATGTTCGGCCTCAAATAATGTTTTACGAACAATGATAGCTGACAATGATATTATGTTTTACGAACGATTCATCATAAAAATTATTGTTTTGCTTTGCCATTTGATTCAACCCTTTCTAATTGCCGTATGATCAATTTAATTATATGTTCTTTAGCTGTTGCTAAAAAAACCTGAAAGCCTATTGGATATTTGATATTTTTTATAGGATTTCCTTAGCTTTCCTTAATAATAATAATAATAATAATAATATCTCTTGGATCTGCTTTAAAATCCTCATTCTATTTGCCTTTATGTTTCTTAATTTATTCTTACTCTCATTTGCAAAACGTTCAATATTTATAACCGAGAAAAGTGTCAATACAATCCTTTGAGTCTTTGTAGTGGGACCATTTCAATCCCGAGTCAAAAAAGTGTTAATTTAGTGTACATACTCTTTTAATATGAGCTGAAATAGTCTCCACGATGGGTTATTTCAGCCTTAATTTAAAGAGTTTGCGGTTTAATTTGACAATTTTATACTCTAGGGCTAAAATGTTCTCATAGATTTAGTTAGTGGACTATTTTGACACTTTGCTCCTTTATAATCCTAGTCACTTGAGTACATTTCAGCTTTATAATATTGGATAAATTGTTTTTTTAATTACACTTGAAGGCATTTAAAGCCCCATATATTCCAAGTATTTCCTTGTTCCTCAATTTTAACACTGTCGTCGCCGGTCTGAAGCCCGAATGCGAAAAGTGGAGGGTTGCGTTAGGTAGTCGACAGCCAGCGTAAAACTTATCGAAAAAAATCATGACATGAATCGTTTTGATCATTGTGTAAGTGTTAGGACGTCTCCTGGAAGCGACGCGTTGTATAGCCTGAATACAGTGAAATGTGTGCAAGGGCCGCTACGCCGGCGCCCGGGTGTAGTGTTAAATAAGCAAGGGTTCCCACAATATTGGCGAATGCAGGTAAAGAAGTTAGTTCATGAAATTAATGAAACTAATATTAGGATAGGATATTGGAATATAGGTACTCTCAATGGTAAATTAATGGAATTAGTTGATTTTATGATTCATAGGAAAATTAATATCTTATGTATTCAAGAAACTAAGTGGGTTGGAGAAAAGACTAAAGATTGATAATTTAGGTTTTAAACTTTGATATTCTGGTAAGAGTCGCTCTAGAAATGGTGTAAGTGTAATTATAGATAAGAGTTTGAAAGATAATTTTGTAAAAATTAATAGAGTTTGAGATAAAATTATAGCCCTTAAGATTATCATTGATGCTAAGATTTGTAATATTATAAGTGCTTATGCTCCTCAAGTAGGTTTAGATACAGGGTTTAAAGATAAATTTTGGAATAACTTAGAAGACTTAATACAAATGATACCTCTTGAAGAAAATTTTTTTATTGAAGGAGATTTAAATGGACATATCGGTAGAGTGATAGAAGATTTCAAAAATATTCATGGTGACTACAGTTTTGGAGTAACTAATGAAGAAGGTAGAACTATTTTAGATTTTGCTTTGGCGTATGATTTTATTATTATTAATATTTTATCTAAGAAAATAGATGAACATCTTATTACTTATAAAAGTGGTTCCAATAAAACACAAATTAATTATTTTCTTATGAGAAGAAGAGATCGTTGTGATTGTAAAGATTGTAAGGTCATCTCAAGTGAAAATTTAAATACCCAACATCGTTTATTAGTTTTAAATTTTAAGATTAAGAGTTGTAAAATAAAAAATAATAGGACTCATCATCGTAGAATTAGATGGAGAAATTTAAAAGACAAATAAAATTATTTTTATGAGTAAAATTCAAGATTTCAAAATTTGGGATATTCATGAAGAATTAAATGTTATGTGGGATAAAGTAACAAACACTATTAAACAATTAGATGTGCTTGGAGAATCAAAAGAAAAAAAAATTATAAATAAAAATAGTTGGTGGTGGAATAATAATGTGCAAGAAAAGATAAAATATAAGAAGTTATGTTATAAAAGTTGGTTTAAATGTAAAAGCTTAGAGAACTGGGAAAAATATCAAATGGCCCGCAGGGAGTCTAAAAGAACAATCTGTGACGCTAAAAATTATGCTTTTAATGATCTTTATAATAGATTAGATACTAATGAGGGTGAAAAATATATGTATAAACTAGCCAAACAAAGAGAAAATAAAAGTAAAGATTTAACTCAAGTAAAGTATATTAAAGATGAAAATCAAAAGTACTTTTCTTAGATAAAGATATTCAACATAGGTGGGTGAGTTACTTTGATAACTTTTTAATAAAGTTTCTGAAAATACAATCGATCTTAGTGATCTTAATATCGTGAATAATAATAAAACGTTTCATTTTTACCGTTGCATTAGTAATAAAGAAGTTGAGGAGGCTTTAAAGAAAACCAAGGGTGGAAAGTCTGTAGGACCTGATGATATCCCCCCAATTGAAGTGTGGAAATATTTGGGAGATTTGGGAGTTTCTTGGCTTACTAAACTCTTTAATATTATTTTAAAAACTCAAAAGATGTCTGAGAAGTAGAGGAAGAGTATTTTGGTCCCCATTTTTAAGAATAAAGGGCATGCACAAGAGTGTGCAAGTTATAGAGAAATTAAGTTGATGTGTCATACTTCAAAATTATGAAAGAGAGTAATTGAACATAGGTTAAGATGCATCGCAAAAATTTCTCATAATCAAGTTAGATTTATGCCGGGCAGATCTACTATGGAGGCTATACATTTATTGAGAGGTTTGATGGAGAAGTTCAGAGATAATAAGGAGAATCTACATTTAATTTTTATTGATTTAGAAAAAGCTTACGATAGGGCTCCAAGAGATCTTTTGGAGAGTTCTCGAGAAGAAAGGTGTTAATATGACTTATATTCAATTCATTAAAGATATGTATATTAGAGTTGTTACTTGTGTTCAAACTGAAGGAGGATTGACAAACTATTTTTCTATTTCTGTTGGATTACATCAGGGATCGGCTTTAAGTCCATATCTTTTTGCTTTAGTTATGGATGGTCTTACTGAACATCTACAGGAGGATGTACCTTGGTATATGTTTTTTGCTGATGATATCCTTCTCGTGGATAAAACAAGAGAAAAAACCCAGGAAAAATTTGAATTATGGAGGTCTACATTGGAGTCTAAAGGCCTTCGTTTAAGTAGAACTAAAATTGAATACATTAAATATAATTTTAGTAGTAATAGCTCTAGGACAGAAGTGTGACTTTGGGTGATCAAATTATTAAAAGGTGTGAACGATTTAGATATCTTGGGTTCCTTGTTCAAAGCGATGGTGTATAGATGGGGATGTTAATAATAGAATTCCAGTTGGTTGGTTGAAGTGGAGGAATGCTTTGGGCCTTTTGTGTGATAGAAAAGTACCGCTTAGACTGAAAGGAAAATTTTATAAGACGGTGGTGAGATCTGTAATGCTCTATAGCGCTGAATGTTGGCCTTTAATGGAGAAGCATAATAATAAGTTTTAAGTGTTGCCGAGATGAGAATGATTAGGTGGATGAGTGGCTTTACACTTAGAAACAAAATGTGAAATGAATATATTCGTGATAGGGTTGGTGTAGCTCTTGTGACGGACAAAATTAGAGAAAGTCGTCTTAGATGGTTTGGTCACATTAAACGTCGACCATCTGATGATCCGATTAGGAGAGTAGATGTTTTAGATTCGACTTGTGTTAAGAAAGGCATAGGTAGACCTAGGAAGACTTGGGCTTATTGTATTAAAAATGATCTTAACTTACTAGAACTAAATGAAAATATAACACTAAATAGGACGCAATGGAGAAAAAGGATTCATGTAGCCGACCCCACATAGTGGGATTAAGGCTTTGTTGTTGTTGTTGTTGTTGTGTATATATATTAATCAGCTTGTTTAATTTGACATCCAAAAAGAGTTATTATGCATGATGCCCTTAGATTNCTATACATTTATTGAGAGGTTTGATGGAGAAGTTCAGAGATAAGAAGGAGAATCTACATTTGATTTTTATTGATTTAGAAAAAGCTTACGATAAGGTTCCAAGAGATATCCTTTGGAGAGTTCTCGAGAAGAAAACTGTTGATATGACTTATATTCAATTCATTAAAGATATGTATATTAGAGTTCTTACTTGTGTTCAAACTGAAGGAGGATTGACAAAATATTTTCCTATTTCTTTTGGATTACATCAGGGATCAGCTTTAAGCCCATATCCTTTTGCTTTAGTTATGGATGGTCTTACTGAACATCTACAGGAGGATGTATCTTGGTGTATGCTTTTTGCTGATGATATCTTTCTCGTGGATAAAACGAGAGAAAAACCCAGGAAAAACTTGAATTATGGACGTCTACATTGGAGTCTAAAGGCCTTCGTTTAAGTAGAACTAATACTGAATACATGAAATGTAATTTTAGTAGTAATAGCTCTAATGACAGAAGTATGACTTTGGGTGATCAAATTATTAAAAGGTGTGAACGATTTAAATATCTTGGGTCCGTTGTTCAAAGCGATAGTGATATAGATGGGGATGTTAATGGTAGAATTCAAGTTGGTTGGTTGAAGTGGAGGAATGTTTCAGGCCTTTTGTGTGATAGAAAAGTACCGCTTAGACTAAAAGGAAAATTTTATAAGACGGTGGTGAGACCTGTAATGCTCTATGGCACTGAATGTTGGCCTTTAAAAGAGAAGCATAATAATAAGTTAAGTGTTGCCGAGATGAGAACGATTAGGTGGATGAGTGGCTTTACACTTAGAGACAAAATGCGAAATGAATATATTCGTGATAGGGTTTGTGTTAGCTCCTGTGACGGACAAAATTAGAGAAAGTCGTCTTAGATGGTTTGGTCACATTAAACGTCGACCATCTGATGATCCGATTAGGAGAGTAGATGTTTTAGATTCGACTTGTGTTAAGAAAGACAGAGGTAAACCTAGGAAGACTTGAGCTTATTGTATTAAAAATGATCTTAACTTACTATAACTAAATGAAAATATGACACTAAATAGGACACAATGGAGAAAAAGGATTCATGTAGCCGACCTTACATAGTGGGATTAAGGCTTTGTTGTTGTTGTTGTTGTTGTTGTATATATATTAATCAGCTTGTTTAATTTGACATCCAAAAAGAGTTATTATGCATGATGCCCTTAGATTATCTTTTGGCATAGTTCTTGAATTTGCAAGCCTTACAGAACTAATACTTTTTGCAGTAACTTTTGAATGCAATTATTCTTATGTTTCATTTATTCAGTGGACCGATGATTCCCTGGAGTCATCATCTCGTAAAGAAAAAGCTCATTTGTCCAGTCCAATGTCGAGGAGAACTGGCTTTGATAAAGGAAAGTTTGTCAGAAGGAGAGCTGTTAAGAGATGGACTCCACAAGAAGAACAGACATTGAGGGAGGCTGTAGCAAAGTATGTACCAAGCTGATACCAAAATTGATAATTTTACACGATTGTTCTTTCTGTATTTATCTGAAAATGATAAGGCTCTTTGTTGATTTCTCATTTTTTCCTCTTTCTGCTTCATTTGCTCTTCACTTGGCAAGTTGATATGCTGTGCTGTTCTGTATGGTTTTATTTATGAAATTTCTCTCTTCTTTTGTGAACAAAGGTATGGCAAAGGAAACTGGAAATTAATTCTGAACCGTTATTCTGAAATATTTCAAGAGAGAACGGAGGTAGGATGTTGAACAACCTTCTTTTTTCTTTTTTTCGGCACTACATGCATGAGCTACTTTTACATAATTGTTTTATCTTATTTTATTTTGTCTTATTTTATTTTATTTTATTTTATTTTATTTTATTTTGTTTTTGTATTGGAACAGATTGATTTGAAGGATAAATGGAGAAACATGTGCCGGCATTTGTCACAGGTCTCATTCAGCTTCAATTTTATCTTTTAGTTTTCTGCAATGTTTATTCTGCCCATGAAAATGTAACAAATTCAGTTGTTTTAGCCGTTATTTATCATTATTCAGCTATCATTTTTTTTTCCATTCAAAGGTTCTTAATTGGGAAAATATTTGCGTACATAAGACGTATGCATCGCTGCGTACGTCCAGGGGTTATTCAGGTGGTACAGGGGGGTTATATCGGGGTTATACCTCGCTGTAACCCCCCTGTAACCTCTTTGTAAAGTACCTGTAACCTACAAATGAGTTCTGCGCTTCTGTAATTTCATGGGTACAAATAAGTTACACGGAGGTTACAAGGGAGTTATACGGAGGTTACAGAGGGGTATAACCCAAATATAACCCCCCCCGTACCCCCTGAATAACCCCTGACGTACGCAGCACTGCGTACGTCTTATGTACGCAAATATTTTCCTCTTAATTGAGGGCTAGTTGGGCGCCACTACTTGCGGGGTTTGGCTCAAATGTCCACCTGATTATCTTTTGCAAATTCAGATTTTTGTCAGGCAGGCTTCTGTTTCTATTCCTTAGATTTTAGTTTTGGATGAAACCATGTTGAATTTCTTTTATTATTATTTGGGGTTAAATATGGCTAAACTAGAGCCAATCGTGACCACCATCGTAGAAAAGATGGTTTGAGATATTTTTCTCGATTAAATAAAGGTTTTTTGCTTTCAATTTTAAATGCATCTGTGTTTTTTTTTAGTGCAATAGCCTATTTTTGAGGAATTCATCCTCTTATGATAATGTGAGGTGTGAATTTCTACTCTAGTATTCATTTTGTTTTTATCTAATGCCCTCTTTGTATTTGTTCTTGGGTTTTAAGTATTCTTAATTTTGTTCAAATTTGACACAATTAAAAAATTTAGGGGTATTGAATATAACATTTTAACCATCCAAACTTAAATATAACATTTCAGCCACCCACTTTTTCACACTAGTGAAGGCTTTTGAGTGAAAATGTTTGGTGGTTAAAATGTTATATTTAAAATTTGGGTGGCCAAAATGTTATATTCAGTACTTTTGATGGTTGGTCTGTAAATATCTCATTATAGTAGTTAAACCACATTTGCTTGTTAATTTTGTGTGGCACAAATTCTGGCTACTTTCTTCATATATATATTTGATTACCCATACTGTCATTTGGATTCAATCGTTCCTTCTTGTTTGTATTTAACAAGAAGTAAGTTGTTGGTTTTATTTGGAATGATTTACATACATCACTTGTCAATATAAGAAAATCTTAAGCTATACTACATCAAGTTTGTGTCATATCTTATACTTCTATCAAGCTTATTTAATGCAAGACATAACATTTTATCAATGCGACAATCATTAGGTTTTGAATTGTATTCTTACAATGGATGGGAGTATAATCTTACAAAATTTTAGTGGAATATGCTCATTTTTTTCTTTGGTGATAAGTTTCAAATATAGTAAAATCAACATATTAAATTTATTATGCTTGATCAAGAGTCAAAATTCGACTATTAAACTTATATGTAGCATTTTATTAGATTTGAATTTATCCTTAAGAGGAAAGCAATAGATTAGAACTCCACTTTAGAATAGGTGGTTTTCACTATAGATGAAGCAATGTATGTAAAGAAAATTAGGATCCCATAACCACAATAATTTATCGTAATCCGCAATCTCTAAGATTCCAGCTATATTGCACGAGAGGCGCATTCATAACGTTGATTGAATTGGGGCACACTCCTTCACAAGCAACATTTTTCTCAATGATATTATAAACATGACATGTTTATTATTGTTTGAAAAAAATATTATACAAAACATAATGCAATTAAAGTCCACTTTGTGTTCTCTAGACACCATCTAATTATTGTCTGCGGAGAGCACACGTTAAGCTGCATGGGCAGATCGCGGCTGTATGATAGTGGGACCATAGACACCAGCATACTCCCATATTTTTATCAAATCAATTTGTATTGGGCAAAATAGCTTTGATGAGTTGAGCATTTGATGCTTATCAAATTTGTGCACTATTGATTTGCCTCATGCAGAGTATCACTATTCCGATGCTTACCCCAATCCTATGTGTTTACAAATTTATCTTTTACTCTTATACCCACAAAATTTTCATATCACATTATAAATATCACTATTATTAACTGAATAAATATCAAACTATCTTTAAATTTTATTCAAGCAATGATGAAATAAAGATATAACCATATTTGAATGAAGATTGAATTTTTTTTTTTTTTTTGCAATGATTGAATCATTAACTAAAGAAGGATGGAATAATGATCCAACAAACACCACACATTGTTTGAAGGATCTTTACTTAATGATTAAACAAGCTTTGCATGATGATTAAATCATTTCTAAATAATGATCAAATAATTTTGGAAGAACCTTCAAATAATAGTTGAACATTGAGGCCAATGCATCATGAATGTCGATCGAATAACGATCGTATCACCTTTAATTCATTTTTGACCGGGATCAATATATGATTGATCATATTTTAACAATTCTTCTATTGTTATTCGATCAAATTCCTGACAAATAATCTTATGCTACATCTACCAACATTTTATGTTTAGGATAAAAGTGTGCACATTGTATTCAATCATATATAAATTGGACGAATAACATCAGCAATCTTCAATTTTTGTTATTAAGGGACATATATTAAAATAAACTATATATATATAGAGAGAGAGAGAGAGAGAGAGAGAGAGAGAGAGAGAGAGAGAGAGAGGAGAGAGAGATTATCTCAATTCCATGAATCTAAAGCATTGCGTTTTCTTGCTATTATTATTTTCTTATTTAAAGCTCATGCAATAAAATCGTTATATCGTTGGAAATGAAGCACATCCACTTAGAAGGAAATACATCAAATGCAGAGGATCTATTGAGATTGTGAAATGGTCATGTAATAACTCTCTCATTTGGATGGATCAATTCATAAATTAATCACATAAATGGAATTGAATTCCGAACTCCAAAAAATCAAACCCGCATAAATTTTGCTAAAACCGTCGCAAATCAAACAGAAATATAAATCGATTTAATTAATTTAGTTTGGAACAGATCTAAAATAATTAAAAAATTTCATTTCCTCTTCTCACCTCACAATCTCCTGAAATTGAAAATTTCAAACCAACCTAAAATAAACATGTCATGTCATGTGCTCGGTTTTTTTTTTCAAATAAATTTAATTTTCTAATCTTAATATCATCAAATTTTTTGGTTTCTTTTATTTAATGGATATTAAAATTGAACCGAAAACCAGAAATCAAATAATAATTTTTTTTTTAAAAAAATTCTTCTTTTAGAATTGAACCCAATCAACTAATGCTTCGGTTCGAATTTTTGGTTTTAACCAAATAATGCACACCATCAGTATGGTATATAACTTATTTCCACTTTATAGTATCACTGTGCAAGTCAACTTAGCTTGTTGGTTGAGAGCATGGACTTTCAACTAAAATGTCTTGAGTACAAGTCCTAGTATATACAGTGTGCATGAATTTGCAAATAAAATCACATTATATATTCACTTGTGCTCATCATATGGGATTTTAAATTCAAAAAATTAAGTACACATCCAATTTAGCCCCACCCTTAGTGTACCTAAAATTAAAACAAACTTCTTTGATGCTTTAACCTCTTAAACTTGAACTAATTTTTAGTCCTTAGTCACTTTAATTTGTCCATAAGAAACTTAGAAAAACTTGCGAGGGACTATGTATTAATCATGGGCAAGATGACAAGAGAACTAAATTCATGGTTTTATTTTCTAGGGTGAAAGTCAAGCTTTACTGGCCACTATATTGAGTTATAGACAGCTATAGGGGGCTCAACTTATTCATTTTTAGAAAATTAGATAATTATACGATGTAATCAACCTTATTGCACCAACACTGATTGACATCCAAATAAATAAAGGGCATGATTTCGATTCCAAGTATGAAAAATTATTCATTTCTTTGAATTATGTTCCTTTAGCTCAATCTAACTCTCCATTGTTTGATGAAAGGTGTTCGACCAAGTTCTTCGTACAACAGTTCTCTAAGATTTATTGTGAGATTTAATTTATCCTTCTCTCACATCTTGGACACACTTACTTATTTAATATGAAGTTACTATTCTTCAACAAACAATTTTGAATCCAGCAAAAGCTTTCAGTTTCTATGTGAAATCCTTCAGTTTCATGTGGAGCTAAATATGAGAGTGAAGATACCAAATGTTCAAAAACATATGTGATTAGGATTCATATATGCTTCAAGCTAACATCTTTAACTTTTAGTCCAAGTATATTATTTAAGAAAATCTTGTCACACACACAAAAAAAAATGTATTCTATTCCAAAATATCACGTCTTTTCCAGCAGGAAATGGAATATCTGTGCTTGAACTCAATATGTCTAGAGCAAACACAAATATAAATATCCTCCACAGCATTTCCACACAAAAATAAACACAAATTTAAGCTGAAACAAAGCTTCCATTTTTCAAAGAGCCTATACTACTACAGTTGAAGAACATCAACTTCTTCAGCAAATATCAGTATTCAAAGACATGAAGAAATTAACATAAAATAGCTTATTATAAGAAAACAAGGTAGGTATAATTTCTTAATGAATCTAAAAAAAAACTATAAATAATGAGTTAATTTAAGAGCCACCTCTCTTCGAGAGGGCCTTTAATTTCTGTTCTATATAGACCTAACCCGCTATCACCCTCATACAAGTAATTCACACTTCTGGATAGCAGGGGAACAGACTATAGGATTAATTAGACAAGAAATTAATGCCGAAAAAAGTTGAAAGACCGTAACAAATAGTTACATACCACTCACGGCCATAATTGCTTTAGCAGATGTTAGCCCTCCAATCTTCCATGGAGACTGCAATTGGCTTCCGAAATGACACGATATGGCTGCTCGCCATATAAGCAGTTACCCTCTCCGAAACCCAAACATCCTCCATCCTCATCTCCTTCAGCCTCTGTACGAATTCTGGCACGCGAGCCAAATCCCATAACACACCCATTCCTCCGGGCTTCAAAACCCTAACCACCTCCCCGATTCCCCTCCCTCTCTCCACCGCCGACTCACCCTGTCGTCCGAGGTACACGGCAGAGACCACGACATCAAAATACCCATCGGGAAAAGGAAGGCGATGCGCATCGCCCTCTCTGCAAGTCACGTATTCCTGAACGCCCTCCGAGCCAGCGCGGCGGAGGGCGGAAACCGCAGTGTCTCGATCGCGATCTAGACCGACGACGCGGCCAGAGCTTCCTTCCTTCTTGAGTTGCAGAGCGACGGCGTTTAGGAGGATGCCGCGGCCGCAGCCGAGATCCAGAACTGTTCGGACGGCGAACCAGTTGGGGACGGCAGCGAGCATGCGTTGGGCCATGAGCCAGCGGAGAGGCAGGGAAGAGTAGAGGATGTTGGCAGCCGCGAAGAGGAGGCAGAGGGAGGAGAGGGCGAGAAAGCAGCCTGAGAAACCAGCGGCAAAGCGGAGGAGAGGGAGGGGGAGGGAAGGAAGGAGGGAGTGGAGTGCGATGAGAAATGGACTGAAGTAGATGAGGAGTAGGAAGGAGAGAAGGCCGAATAGTACGGAGTGGAAGATGAGGAACGCTACTGTCTGCCATTCATCGGTGCCGTAGATCGAGTAGATCTGCATCCAATCGCGCCCGCACGGCTTGCCCATTTAACTTCTGCTATCGCTTTGCTCGCCGGAGGAGATGGATCCGGCGAAGAGAAAACGAACCGGGAACAAATCCCAACTCTGTCCTCTCTGACTCAATTTTTCTATAGAGAGTGAGAGTGGGATGGAGAAAGGCAGGGGAGATGTAGCACGCAATTATAGTGACACTCGACGGCGTTAACCGAGAGGAGAACCTCCGGGAACTGCTGACCGGAAACTACCGGTCACTTCATCCGGAAAAAATTTGGACGAGGCGTTTACACGCCTACCAACCAATTCCAATGAATTTACACATCTACCACAATATAATTTTTAATATTTATATGACTCAAACCTTTTAATGAAATATATCTTTTTATGGATGTGTTTGTAAAACTTAAAAATGTAAATGACAAATATGTAAACATATAAGAATTGAGTGGTATGTGTCTAAAACTTGCAATTTTGAATGATAAATGGTTGGGAAATTTTTGTTTTAAATCAAATACCACACCACCTCTTCCAAACCACACACACCACCATCTCTACGCCACCAGCCACCAACATCAGTAGGACATCAAACCACTCCACCTCCTTCAAACCAAACACCACCAAAGTCATAACATACCAACAAACATCGAAAAACACCGTAACTTCCCTATGCCAAAAAAACACATTACAAAGAAATCAAGTCATCCTCCAATTTCCCCATCATTTCCAAAAAAAAAAAAAAAAAATGCACAGATCACTACAACCACATAATCATAATTTTCACATAACAAGAAAAACCGTAAAATCAACATCATAGCACAATCATCCTCCAATCCATTGACATCACAACATAGCAAGAAAAACCCAAAATCAACATCACAACACCCTCCCCATGCCATCAACCAAAAAAGAGCACAGAGAAACCATGCCATAACCGAGCACAAAGATACACAATTAATCACAAAATCAAATGCCCAATATGTAAGGAATTCATTTGGGTGATGGAGATCGAAGGATCCAAATGGATTTATCAGGGAGATGGTTTTGAAAGGCTTTGAAAATCTCTTTGAACTAATTTGGTAGGGTTGACAAGGTGAATCAGTGATATTTAAAATGATAACATGAATTAATCAAAATCCATATACTACAAAGTAAGGCAGGAAAGATTTCAAGATGGAAAGTTGAACCTAAACTCTATAAAGAAGTCTAACAGGTGGACTAACCTAAGCACTGGGAATGATTTACTTGGTCAAGTTGCTTATGGCTTTCCATCGTCTCGGGAAAATCAGTATATGTCAACTATAACCAGCCTCATAACCAAAAATCCCTCTTAAATGTTATAGCTCAAGGGATTCATAGTCTTGAGGAGTTTTAAAATGCCATCGTCTGTAACTATGGGTTACATTCTTTTAAGGTATTCCCTTTAGTCTTAAAGGGTAGATTTATGTATTTTGTATGTCCTAGTCCTTAATTCTAGCTAGGTTCCTAAACTGACATAGGCTTCTATACTCAGACTAGCCCAGGGTAAGTGTACGACCTCGAGTTATGGTGACTACATTAGCTAACCTATGGTTCATGTTAGATTTTCCTAGGTTCCATCTAATTATTTCTATAGTATTCCCTTTAGTCTCAAGGGGGTAGGTTTAGGTGTTTTGTACGTCCTAATCTTTAATTCTAGCTAGGTACCTAAACTGACATAGGCTTCTATACTCAAACTAACCTAAGGAAAGAGTATGACCATGAGTTATGGTGGTTACGTTATCTAACCTATGGTTCATGTCAGATCTGCCTAGGTTTTGTTTTAGTTATTTATCTTAGTATTCAATATTGAGTTAATCATTTGCTTTAATTCCTAGATCTTGTCAGTTGTGTTGGATAATCATGGTATTCTAAGTTTGAAGGTTTCTTATTTTAAAATTTTTGTTTGAGATGGAAACCACATGGAGTGGGGATTCCATTTTTTATTTTTCTTTTTCTTTTTTCTTTTTTATTTTTTTGTATTTTTTGTTTGTTTTTAAATATGAAAGACGTAACAAAACATGCATAACAAGGCAAAATATGATAAAACGTACATAAAACAATGAAACATGCATAAAACGACCTAATTATAGTCTTGGATTAAAATTGGGCTGATTTAGGGTAGTTCAATTTTAAATTGGTTCCTTTGGGTTGACTTAAGTTAGCTATGGGTTTTAAGATTTGAAAGTGTCTATGCTCGACGGAAAAGCATAAGGACTTACATCCCACATAAGACAGAAGGTTTTAAGGTTTGGAAGACATACTTGGACACATCGACAAAAAGAGAATACAGGAACATATTCTTGATCTGAATAGTGTGGATAATGTGGGGATCTACAACTACAAGTCAGATGGTTAGATTAAAGTAGATAGCTCAGGGACTACCTACTTTAAGTGTTAACTGATATATCTTAAGAGTACTTCAGTGAGTTATGGGCTTCTAAGGATTCTTCATAGCGAGCAATGACTATACTAGAAAATTGCACACACTTTACTGGGTTTGCAGCATCAAGACATTAACTTGTCAAATCCTATGCGGAGACTGAGGTCAATGAACAGAAAAAGAGTGAATAAAATATTTCACATGTTTTCCTATATATATATATATATATATATATATATATATATATATATATATATATATATATATATATATATATATATATGTTTATGTCTTCAATGACTAAAACCAAGAAAAGTTCCCAGCAAAAATACTATTTGCATCAAACTTAGGTTAATTAGTCAAGGCACTTCTTCATTGTACCTGGAAATACAACAAAAAGTAAGAAACCTAATGGGTTAACGGCTTATTCAATGGATTAACGACTGAATTCAAGTCTTCTGGTCCAATGGATTAATGAATGAATTCCAGCTTTGTAAGCTATCCATGAACTTAATATCACAATTACCAGTATTTCTTTCTGGTGGAAACATGCATGATGCTAATTCCAAGTTTTTCCATATTATTTTCTCTTTTAGAGGGATGATGGTGTGAAACACTTTTAGTAGAATGAAGTTAAACTCTTAAATATTGAGGTGCCTATAGGTATAATGGTTGGAATTTCATCTGAAATACAAAAGTTAAGCGTGCTTGTATTGGATCACTCTTAAGATGAGAAGCTAAACCAATGGGACAAAATTGTGAGGGGAATTGGGCCAAAGTGAAAAATATCTCAATGCAAAAGATTTTGGGTTATTAGAAATTACATTAGAGCATTACACTAATATGAAGATAGAAATATCTGCCTCGTTTTGTAAATATGCAAACCGGTCCACTGCTCTTAATTGCTTCTATGATTTGCTGCAGATAAGAAAAGGAAATAATTAATGAGTTTCATTAATTATTTAATTAATTCCTTAATGGACATAATGACATGATGAAATTAATAAATAAACATATTAGCTCCCCTTATAATCTCTCTCGGGATTTGGTTTCCCAGACTTCCTCTTCGGCAGTGATAGTTTTCTAGGTTCTTCTGGTGTGCTTCGGTTTGAAGCTCTCGATATTTTGTTTCCCATGCTTCCTCTTCAGCATTGGTAGCTTTCCTGGTTCTTCTTCTAGTGTGCTTTGGTTTGAATCTCTCGGGTAGAGAGAGATGAGGAGAGGAGGAGAGGAGAGAGATAGAGGTAGAGAGAAAGAGTGTTTTCTTGTACTCATCGATGTGATCGACATGTGTAATTTCTCAAGCTAATAAAATCCTCTACAGCTCTGTGGGCGTAAGCAATTTGTCGAACCACGTAAATCTGTGTGTTTCGCGATTTTTCTCGATCTGATTTTTTGTTTTATTGTCGTCGTTTTTCACAACACCTCGTCGATGATTCTTGGTTAAAAAAACTTATGAGAAAGCCAGTTACCTAAGTGGGGAATATTGAGAAACCCCTTAAGTATAATGAAGCTAAACTCTTAAACATTGAGGTTTATTTTAATGTAATTGTTAGAATTTCATCAAAATATTCAAAGTATACTAATATTGAAGCACAATCAGGATAGTAGACCCCCTAAGAATTAACACCAATTAGGCTATTGGATCAAAATCGATTATATCTCGACACTTAAGAGTTCGACTTGTTACAAAAACTAGTTAATAAATAATAATTACATTCTTTAAAAGAAGGCCCTTTTAATTTTTTTTTTAAATAATTTATTCAAGAACTTCATAGATGGCATTTAACATGTTAACTATTCACGAAAATCTTAAACTTAATTCTTATTTCAGATAAATTTTATTCTTAAAATTTTTCTTTTTTTTAATATGATTATTAACGTGTTTTTATATTTTTTTAAATTTCTAAAAATAAATTAATATATTTTGAAAACACTCAACGTAACTTTTAGGTGATTTGAGCACTTTTAAAATCAATGACATCTCAATCAAACATTTCAAATTTATTTTATTTCAAATAAAAATAAAAATAAAAATAAATCAAAATAATAAGAAAATAAAAATAAAAAAAAAGTAAAATAATAGTAAATAGTCCCTTGGGTATTACAAATACATGTCGATTTTCATTTTTTTTATCAAAATTTCTCTTAAAAATTTAATGCTATAGACATACTTAAATACAAACCAAGAAATTGTTTGACTTTGTCCATCTTTTCCTTATTATTAGCAAACTGACATATGTAATGTGTTTATGTGCGGCCTTTATTTCCTAATTCTATGGCTAAGCAAATGTCAAGCATAACATATCTTATTTATGAAAATTTATGTATTCATAATGAATGGATTAGACTGGAAATTTTAATTAATTGAGTAGCCCCATTTTAATATAAGATGAACTGTTAAATTTATGTATTCACATTTTTTTTAATGCCATTGTTATTATGTTACTGTTAAATTTCAAAATGATTGAGAGAGCTTCTCTTACTGGTAACACATTTGTTATTGTACATTGTATTTGTCTTATTGGAAGGTCCATCTGAGAATCATTAGGTTTAATAATTTAGATCCTTGCCATAGTGGTCTTGTTATTTTTGAAGCAATTTCATGAAGTTTCATATAATGGAGCTTACAGAATGAAATAAGTACTATCACTTTGGATGATGCAATGTCAAATGATATTGCTACTAGATATTTGAAATGATTGTTTACAAGAAAGTCGGGCTTTTTGATTATGAGTGATTTTTTTTCATATTTGTTGTACTACATATATTTTTATTTTAATGGTACGAGATGGTTTGAATGAAATTCATGAGAGAGTCTAGAAGGTGAGAGTCTCACTAATAACAAGATTGTGACTAACATAAATTTAGAGAGATTGCAATGCAAGTTAGTTTATCTATTTTAAAGTCATTATGCATTGATGTTCAAATGTGTTGAACCCTCACTAATAAAATCTTGGAGTCTGGTTATTATAAGATTATTTTTTTTTCCTAAATAAGGCATACGTGATCTTAATTATGTTTGGTTGTCGTTTGTTGAAAATTGGGATTATTTCGACAAAATTAGAGAATTGCTACACATTTTTCATCGAATACTTTTTTTTTTAAAATTTTTCAGAATCAAGTTATCCTACAACAAATAAATTGTTTCCATACATAATATTTAACAAGAAAACTCTCGATAAATAATGTTAATCTAACATGTCTTTCATTTTAAAAAATGACGAATACTATTATTCCCATAACAACTAGGTCTGATAGCACGAGAGTGCACTATGTTGGACTTGCACACGGGCCATGTTGGCCCAACATACTCAAGCCCGGTTGCCTAATTTTGGCTTATTGACTTGATAGGGAACCCGACACGCCAACTTAAAAAGGCCCGGACTGGTCTGCCGAATGAACTCGATGGTTTGACATGAGCCCAATCGACCAGCCTGACCGCTAAATGAGATTTTAATGTGCAAAGCGGAATTCAAACATGAGCCATATATATATATATACACGATCCAAATTTTGATATTTCGGAAGAAGAATTTGATCTCGCCTAAAAATAAAGAGGCAATTGTACATCATCAACAAATTCTTCTCATCCAGCATGAATCTAGAGACAATTTTTTTAGTAAGAAACATTCAAATCTCAATAAAAAATTACTTAAAGCAGCGGTTTCAACAAACTTACTGTCAAGTTGACCGGCTCGATGAGACAGACACTATGAAACCCAATTTGGTCTATTATATCGAGCGTCTCCACAAGAGAAATCCAAGGACCCCGGGATCATTTAGTTCTGACATTATTAAAACACATAAATGACCTGAGAAAACAGTCTGATCTAGTGAACCTCTCCAGATCGTCTGATCAGAGTGATTCAGATTTCTTCCTTGTTTGTAATATGGATTATATAAATAGAGTCCTATCACCCTCCTGTGAAGGGGACTACACTCTACGCCAAAGAAAGATTAGAACCTAGAGAGGAAACAGTTTAAGTCTAACATTCTGCATCGGCGACAAGAGCTCTTTGCTCCTGCAGCGGCCTATCACTGTTGACCATCGCATGCCAACTGCCGCCAACCACCAACTCCTGCTCATTACGATGAAGCTCAGTGCAAAATCACAGCATTTGTTGTGGTATCTCAACATACAATGCAGAATAACAAAGCACCCAGTAGAGTATTACATCGTCCTAAACACTGGGTACCAACATAGCTCAAAGATGGAATATTGGAGTCCTGACAACCGCCATCAATTTCAATCACCACTGAACACTGTGCAACATATATTGTTACTTGAGAAATTATACAGTTTGCTCCCGTCTGCGGGACAATGACCTAGATGTGTAATCATCAATTCATAATGAATTATTCTATATGACCTAGCCTTCCCTTTTGTTTTCCCTTTTTTCATGTTTTCTATGTAAAAACTTCTGGTGTCTCTATTTGTTGTTTCCTTTTATTTGATTGTATGTTGAATTCTCGTGTGTGTGTGTGTGTGTGTGTGTGTGTTGTGTGTGTGTGTCTCTATATATATATATAATTGTAGCATATAATATATTATGTGCCACTCTTTAATAATATTTTGCTCTCTCTTAGGGCTTGTTTGGCCATGCAGCTCTCCCTTTCAAAGCGATGGGAGAACATTGGGAGCTCATTTAACCGATGAATTTCAAAAGAAGAGTATCTATCGGAATCGTGAAATCTGTCATTTTCAAATCACAAGGAGGTCCCTCAGTTTCGATGTTCTGGATCGCATTCCTTTATTTCGATGCTCCGAAAGTGTTTTTTGAGGTATATTTCAAACGAAATTTTTTTCAACGCAACTCAAGGTCAAGCATAAGCCTTATCATCATGGTGCCACATGTCAACACCTAAAGAGTC
Organism: Phalaenopsis aphrodite; assembly: GCA_003013225.1. Taxonomy (NCBI): domain Eukaryota; kingdom Viridiplantae; phylum Streptophyta; class Magnoliopsida; order Asparagales; family Orchidaceae; genus Phalaenopsis; species Phalaenopsis aphrodite. The sequence goes on along the minus strand of NEWO01000149.1, from coordinate 805,658 downwards.
AACTTTTTAATTGATCTTACTTTTTTTCTCTTTAATTTATTGTCAGTTTAATATTCGAGTTTCTTAAGAAAATCCACTTTTAAAATTTATTCTTCTCATTGGTAGGTGGTGGTTATCCACAGTAAAAATCGTCTAACTACTAGTGCTCCTCCTCTCTTATAAAACATGATTATCCTCTCTTCTCTCAATTCATAGAGAAATTATTTTGTACGGACACTGCATTCATCTCTGTGCACGCGGTATCCGATCTCCACTATCGATCACCGCAATCAAAATTTAAAAAAAAAAAAAAAGTTACACTGCATTCATCTCTGTGCAAGCGGTATCCGATATCCACTATCGATCATCGCAATCAAAATTAAAAAAAAAAAGTTAAATGTGAGGCCCACCGAAATATATATTTACAGTGATCCAGAGTGTAGATTAAATACCACATGGTACAGAATAATTTTTCCGAATTACCCCTTCATTTTCCTGCAACCACCAATAACAGAAATAAGAAAAATATATGTTTACAAATCCTTCGCCAGGTGCATCGATGGCCCAAAGACAGAAGAACAAAAAGAGCAGGAACTCCGCCTCAGTAATCAACTCAACGAAGAAGTATCAACCCTACCTCTGCAGCAAGGACTGCGACATTGCCCTCTCCGCCTCTACAAAAATTTCTGGTTCCCCAAAGTTTTCATCCAAGGGGTCCTCTCTCTCCGCCTCCACCTCCATCCCAATCCTTCAGACATCTTCCTGGCCAGCTTTCCCAAATCGGCACAACATGGCACAAAGCTCTCTCCTTTGTCATCTCCACCCGCAACCCTGATTCCCTCCTTTCACGTCACCCCCAAAACTGCTCTCCTATTTTGGAGGGCCTCTTCGCCGGCCCCCACGTTCCTGATCTAGACGCATTACCCTCCCACGACAGTTTTCCACCCACATTCCTTACTCTGTTCTGCCGGAATCCGCCCGAGATTCTCCCTGTCGAATCATATACCTCTGTAGGGAGCCTAAAGATACGATCGTGTCTACTTACCACTTCTTCCGTGGAATGAGCAGCCCCGAGGCTGCTCTGCAACCTTTCCCGTTCATGGAGGCGATTGAGCTGTTCTCCAAGGGGGTGTCTGGTTTCGGGCCACTGTGGGAGCACCAGCTGGAGAACTGGAGGGAGAGCCATAGAAGACCCAACAAGGTTCTATTTCTCAAGTATGAGGATCTGAAGGCGGATCCCGAGGACGGTGTGCGAAGGATGGCGGAGTTCATGGGGATGAGCTTCACGGCGGAGGAGGAGATGAGCGGCATGGTAGGGGAGATTGTCAGACAAACCAGCTTTGAGAGGCTTAGCGGATTGGAGGTTAATAAGGTCGGGTTTTGGACCGAGAGGAAGGATTTTACCATAAAAAAACTCTTTTTTCAGAATGGGAGGGTCGGTGATTGGAGCATGGTTTTTTGTTTGCGAACGGTTCGTGTTTGGTTCGTCAATGAGTTTATGTTTGATTCGTTCGATAAGCAAATGAGACGAACGTGAACAATTTTTTTTTGTTCGGTTACTTAAACGAACTAAATACGAACAATGACGCGTTCGCTTGTATTCGAATCATTATTGTTCGAAATATAAAATAATTTAAAATAATTATATAAAAAATTTATGATATTTTAGAACATTAAATTTTATAAATTATAATATATAATAAATTAATAATAATAATATATTAATAAACTATATTAGTAATATACTAATATAGATATTATATATTTATATAATATAAATTACATAATTGATATACTATATTAATTATATATATTAATATTAGAGATGTCAAATTGGCTCGTCGTTCGTGAACAGCTCGTGTTCGGTTTGTGTTCGGCTCGTTCGTTAAGAAACGAACACGAACAGTGATTTCACGAACAATTTCAAACACGAGCTTATTTCAAACAAACTAAATTTTAAACGAACAGAAGACGAACACAAGCTCTGTTCGTTCATGTTCGGTTCGTTTACACCACTAGATTGGGAAGAGCATTTTACGGCGGAAATGGCAGAGGATTGACTCCATTACTTGGGACAAGATGCATCAGAGCAGGTTGACGCATTAGAATTCGCGGCACCAAGCGCCACCTGAATTAAGTTATGAGAAGGTTATATCATTAATAAAAAGTTATTTTAAAACAATTTAAAAATTAAATTGTTATCCGTTAAATTGATAATAGTATTTGAATAAATCGCTTCTCCAGTGCGTTATCTAACAAGGCATATATTTTTTATGATATATCTGGCTAAGCTGTTAGTTTTAATTTTTTTTCAAGTAAAAGATTAGAATACTCGTATACTTTAATAATTAAATCTCAATTCTACTAACTCAACTAAAATTTTGTTATAAAAATGCAAAATTGTTGTTCAATTTGTTTCTTATATTAAAATAATCTACAACTTATGTTATCATTCAACTAATTTCATTTTGAACAGCTCTTTTTATGAAATAAAACTTCTCACATTTAATATTTTTTTTTAAATGTTGCATTAATTATAATTATTGTTGTGTGTCAGAAGATTCATGATGGTAGAGTGATAATTTAATGTCAGTGTTGCTTGAAGATTCTTCACACATATTGATAAAAAAAAAATAGCAAGAGGAGACTAAGATTTTGTTACGTGGAAAAACATTAGAATTGGCTAAAATCGCAAGGCCTAGCTTAGTCATTATCATCCATAATATAATTATAATGATAGTTGGCTACAAAGGCTTAGGTGATGGTTGTAATAAAAGTAATTGGTCACAAAAGTTGTAGCTAGAGATTGTGATAGTAGCAATTGGCCACATATGATCGTAATTAATTGTTATAAAGACAGTACTTGATCATAAGGTTATAGTTGGTTGCTACAATAAAGATAGTTCGCCACAAAAGTTGTAATTGAAAACTGTAAATGTTGTATTTGATCATAAAACTTGTAGTCAGTGGTTGCAATGTTGATAGTTCGTCACTTCTTTTGTAGTTGGTTGCTAAAAAGGCATTAGTTGATCGTAAAAGTTGTAGTCGGTGGTTGTAATAACGATAGTTAGCCACAACTATTATAGTTGAAAACTGTAACAATAGTAGTTAGTCATAAAGACCATAGTTAGCTTACAAAGACATTAGTTGGTCTTAAAAGTTGTACTCAGTGGTTGCAATAATTATAGTTGATCAGATAGACCGTCATTGGAAACTATAACAATAGTAGTTGGCTACAGATGCAATAGTTGGTTCCTACAAAGTCAATAGTCGTAAGAGTTGTAGTCGGTGGCTACAATAATGATAGTTGGTTATAGAGGTCATAGTTGAAATTTGTAACAATAGTAGTTGGCCTAAAATGTTATACTTTGGTTACAATGGCACTAGTTGGTTGTAAAGATTGTAGTCGGTGGCTTTAATAATGATAATTGGCTACAAAAAATCATAGTTGAAAAATGCAACAGTAGTAGTTCGACACAAAGGCCATAGTTCTGTTGCAACTGTTGCAGTGATCGTTGACAACTGGCGGTCGGTGGCATCATGTGGTGATGGTGGGTGGTGGTCGACGGTGTCTATTGGCTACGGAGGTTGATCATTACTCGATGGGACTTCTTTATAACAAGCTCCGTAATTTCACTTCTCCTTCATTCCTTCTCTATTTCTCCTTCCTCCCCTCAAGTGAAGAGATGAGGCCTATTTATAGCACTTTGGGAAAGTGCATTTTGGTATTTTAGTACATAACTCCTTTAAGCATCTCATCAGAACTCCTTTAAGCATCTCATCAGACTGTCTCTGTTGATCCCCTTGATCATTAATAGTTGTGTAAGGATTTGAAGATCTTAATAACCTTATAATTTAGTTATTTCAGCTGAATTCCTCTTGTCAAAACACTCAATTCAACTATAAATATTTAAATTTGGAATTCATTTGACTCTTCAATTGATAATCCAAAGCCTTCAAATGTGTTTTAATGGCTTGATTTTGGATTGATTGGACTCGGATTAAACAAATTTTGACATCACTGGGCTCGTCTTGTCGAGATGATTCATTTTGTGTGTTTTCAAAAGCATACTTATTTATTTTTAGAAATAGAAACTAAAATATGTTAAAAATACATTAAACAAACATGATTTTAAAAATAAATTAAGGAAAAATAAAAACGAGAATGAAAAATAAAATTGATCCAAAGCAAGCCCGAAGTTCTTACATTTAATCTTAATAACATTTTATATTGTTCATTAATAACCACTTCAATAAAATAATTTTATGGATTATACATTAAATTAAAAATATTCATTAATTTTTTTTTAATTTGGTTAGGCCATTTTAATGAATTAAAGAGCTATATGATTATTTTAAAATATATTTTCATGAATGCACAAATATATTTTCATAGCAAAAATATTTTATTTTAATTTATTATAGATAAATAACTTTTTTAATACATTATAAAAAGCATTTTTTTACTTGAATGTGCAAATTTACAGAGATAAATATTTTTGTAGTAATGTATAAAAAATTTCATTAAAAATAATTCTATTTAATTCATTTTAAATTAAAATATTAAACAATTTTTAAAATAAATAAAAAAATTTAAATAATTTTTTCATATATTTCAACTTTCTTAAACTAAAAAAAAAAGCATTAAAACATTTTGACATATTTAAATTCCTAAAAATTAATGAAATCATTGAAAACTCCAATTGAAGTTACATTTTCATTAAAAACATTGTCTTTTTCCATTTTCTACTTCCAAAATATAATTAAATAGAAAATTTATTTGCTTATTAAGTCATATTTTGTGCCCCTAAATAAAATATCTACATAAGAATATCATCCCGGTAATTCGTTCTCCACTGTTGAAATCTTCAACCCACTACTGCTCCTCCTCCCTTTCCGCCATATATATCATGGCCACGCTCTCTTCCTTCCCCGAATCGCCCATTTCTCTTCCGGCGACTATCAATAACAGAAATATGGAGAAAAAAAAAATGATTTTGAGTCCATACTTCGCCAAGTGCTTCGATTCGCAGAAGACGGAAGAACAAAAAGAAGACGAACTCCATGCCTTTCAGCAGCACAAGAAGGAAATCTTAACCCTACCTCTGCAGCAAGGATGGCGACATTTCTCTCTCCGCCTCTACAAAGGCTTCTGGTTCGCCGAATTCATCCTCCCAGGTGTTCTCTCCCTTCGCCGCCACTTCCTCCCCAACCCTTCAGATATATTCCTGGCCAGCTACCCCAAATCCGGCACAACATGGCTCAAAGCTCTCGCCTTTGTGATCTCCACCCGCAACCCTGATTCGCTCCTATCACGCCACCCACATGACTGCTCTCCTTATTTGGAGTTCCTTTTCGCCGGCCCCCAAGTTCCCGACCTAGACATGTTACCCTCCCCGCGACAGTTGGCCACCCACATTCCTTACTCTGTTCTGCCGGAATCCGTCCGAGAGTCTCCCTGTAGAATCATATACCTTTGCAGGGAGCCGAAAGATACGCTCGTGTCCACCTACCACTTCTTCAATGGAATGCGCCGCCCTGAGTCTTCTCAGCAACCCATGCCGTTCATGGAGGCCATGGACCTCTTCTGCAAGGGGCAGTCGATTTATGGTCCTGTGTGGGAGCACCAGCTGGAGTATTGGAGGGAGAGCCAGAGGCGACCTGATAAGATTCTATTTCTGACGTACGAGTATCTGAAAGCGGATCCCGAGGCCAGTGTGAGAAGGATGGCGGAATTCATGGGGATGCGCTTCACGGCGGAGGAGGAGATGAGCGGCATGGTGGGAGAGATTGTCAGACAAACCGGCATTGAGAAGCTTAGCGGATTGGAGGTTAATAAGGTGGGGATGAAGTTTGAGGATACTGAATGGGCAATAAAAAACTCTTCTTTTTTTCGGAATGGGAGGGTCGGAGATTGGAGAGAGCATTTTACTGCGGAGATGGCGGAGAGGCTTGACGCCATTACTAAAGACAAACTGCATCAGCTTTCCCATTTGAATGAAGCGTCGCAACTGAATTAGGCTTTAGAGTTTTTTTTTATATATATATATATATTTTATCTTTGAAATAAGCATGAAATTTAATAAATGTAAGTCTATTTTTAATAGGCTTCCCACTGGAGCTACAATTTCTCTTATTGAAATGGACCAGTCCTGTTTTATTCCTATGATTTATTCAGCTTATTATCATGGGAAAATATTAGATCTTGATGTTCTTTTAGGTTTCGTTATCAATAAGATAATAAGATAACGCTACGTGAGCACGACCCACTCTGATATAAGCTAAAATAGAAAAACTTGCTCACGTAAAATTCGTCTGTGTATGATTCAGACTCAGACCGAGATCGAATAATTAGGGTCATAATATTTACTGCACGTTGTCATGCGTGAAAATGGTATGCTTGAGCTGGAATAAAAAATTGATTTTTGAAATTTGAAGATGAGAAATTTTGAAAGACGAAGAAGGTCTATGACGATGATGGATAGCGAAGAGCATACTGACAATATCTTAAGTTTAAACCTTGCAGTAGTTACTTCTCAATTTGGAAAGCATGTATGGCATTTTATCATTGAAGTAAAGTTAGGGCTATCAGATGATAGGTGATATACACTAAGTTTAAAAATTTCTTGTGTCTCTTCATTAGTATATTGTATATATGAAGGAGAAAATCAAATTTATGATTAAATCTTGTCTATTCATTTTAATGGATTGTTTGCTAAAGAAACTTTATATACGGACGCAAAGCGTGGAAATATGTTATCCTCATGAAGTTATGGGTTCAGTATCTTCAAAAAAACTTTAACGAAAATAAATAAATTGTCCTCGTATATGATGTGTACCTCTTTTTTTTATTGAAGATGCGTGATTTAAGATTGTGAGGAAGGTTAGACATGCTATAGGAAATATTATGTGAGGTTTATTCATAATTACATTGGATTGAACAAATAATTCAACAATTTTCGTATGTGCTAACAGAGGTTGATCCTTGAATCAATGCATTATTTGAGCTATATTATGCTATTCATTAAAAATTAGACAAACTTTAGTTAGAAAACTATTATCAAAAGGTGATAAAAGACCAATTTAGAAGTTTTTTTGTGGACTATGTACTGTAGTTTAGTCATGTTTTAGAGCAGTCAAATTGCTAATATATGTTAATTTATAAAATTTATGTCATGTGTATTCATTAGTATGTTGTCTAAACAAAGGATAAATTTTAAAGTATGATTAAATTTTATCATTTGTTTTCCTTGGGTTGTTTGTCGTCAATAAAATTATATATAGGGCCCCATAGTGTGGTAATGAGTTATCCCCATGCAATTTAGGGTTGATTATTTAAAAAAAAAGTTTACAATGATGAGTAAATTATACTGTTACAGGCTGTGTATGGTATTTTCACTGAATAAGATGGTCGATTTGACTTTGAGAAAGGCAAAAATGCCAAATATGCAACATTATGTGAGGTTTATTAAGAAATTTATTGGATTTAAGAAATAAATCATCAATTTTTTTGTGTTGTGTATTGTGTGCTCACTGAAGTGTTTCATTGAATTTACGCTTTAAGTGAGCTTTATTGTGTTACTCATAAAAAAATAATCCAACTTTCTTCAAAGAACTATTGTCAAAAAGTGATAAAATAACATTTTACATGTTGTGTATAGACTGTTTATTATGGTTAAGTCATGTTTTAGGACAATTAGATACCTGATACATGCTAATTTGAAAATTTTTTGTCAAAGCTCTTCATTATAATATTGTCAAAATGAAAGATAAATTCTAAATTATGATTAAATCTTGTCAATTGGTTTCCCATTGTTTGTTTGTCGAGGACAAAAATTTGAATAGCAACTCATACTGTGATAATGAGTTATGTCAACACAGTTTTGGGTTGAGTTTATTAAGAAAAAGTGTGAAAAAAGAGAGTAAATTACACTGCTACATACTGTGTATGGTCTTTTTACTAAAGCAGATGTCTGATTTGGGATTATGAGGAAGGTGAAAAATGCTAATTATGGAATATTACGTGAGGCTTATGTATAACTTTATTTTATTGATGAATTAATTCATCAATTTTTTAGATTTATATTGTGTTATTGTTGAAGTGGTTCCTTGAATTGACGCATTATATGAGCTATATTGTGTTATTCAAGAAACATTAGCCCAGCTCTCTTTAGAAAACTGGTTCCAAAAATTTATATAGAAACATTTTATAAGTTGTGTATGGACTGCGCACTGAGGTAAACTCATGTTTTAGGGCTTTGATATAATTGATATATGCTAATTTTTATTATTTATGTTAGGTATCTCCTATAATAAACTCTCTAAAGAAAGGATAAATTCTAAAATAAGCTTAAATCTTATCACTTGGTTACCGTTGGGAGTTAGCTGAGGAGAAAACTATACATAGTGCCCCATAAAATGGTAATGAGTTCGCCATGTTGTTTTCGGTTGACTCCTTAAGAAATTTTTTGAAAAAAAATGAGTCAATTAACTGGTACATGCTGTGTATGGTCTTTTAGTTGAAGCAGATTTGTGAGTGGGGACTCTACTGAAAGGTGAAAAAAGCTAATTATGCAAAATTAGGTAATGTTTTCGCATAAATGCATTTGATTCTGAGGGTTTTATTTCAATTTATTTGTTGTTGATAGGTATTCTGATATTTTTACAATATTTATAATTAATTATATATATATGTAATCTTTTAATTATGCTTTAGGAAGATTTTTAACTCTGCATGTAGTGTTGAATATTAGATGCCCTTCGTATGTAGGCATGTCTGAATGATGTAATTCATTTTCATGGTGAAGATACTGCAGACAAATTGCATGCTTCTATTGTTCATAATGAAAATAAGGCTTATGATTTGTATTGTAGTTTTGCACACTACAGTGATTTAGTGTTGGGAATGACCATATCAGTTATTGGCCAAATTCCAGAAATATAAAATCAAAAGACTTTTTGTGCATTAAATCTAGTTTCAAAAGAGAGATTAAAAATAATAGCACAGTTAAATTTCATAAATGAGACATAAGATGTGGATGCTCCACCATGATTAGATATGAAGTGGATCTTAATGGCAATTGGAAGCTACAAAATTCATAGATAGTCATAATCATGCATTAGCAAAATTAGTTGATCAACACCTTTTGAGGTCCAACCAAGGTATCAATGAAGATAAAGGAGATGCGTTGAGGATGATGACAAAAGAAAGAATTGGAGCTACTGATGCATTTAACTATCTTTTTACATAACTGTGTGGCGAGGAAAGAGTGAGACTTATAAGAAGAAATGCACTTAATTTCAATCAAAAAGATTGAGGGAAAGGATTGAAAACGATGATAATAATTATCTTATGCAATTATTCACTGAGAGACAAATTGAAGATATCGTGTTTGCATGGGAAGTCCAAATTTATGAATGCAAAAGGCTAAAGAGTTTTTATTTTTTTTAGTGATAGCTTGTCAAGAGTTGATTACGATTATTTTGGCGATGTAATAATTTTTTATACAAGTTATCATATTAACAAGTATAATTTGGTTGGTGCACCTCTTGTTGGAGTCAACCATCATTGGAAAAACATTCTATTCAGAGTAGCCTTCTTATCAGATAAGACAATTGAATTATTCCATTGGTTATTTAGAGCATTTCTCCATTAAAAGAATGACAAACATCCTTTAGCAATATTCACCGATCAAGATCAAGCAATGAAAAGAGCCATAAAAAAAGAATTGTCCCGAACTTATCATAAACTATGTCAATGACATGTATCCAAGAAAAAAAAATGTGAAATGGGCAATATTTCAATAGTAATAAGTTAGTTCATAATATATTTTATAAATAGTGAAATTGATTCAGAAGATGAGTTCGTACAAGTATGGGCTAATATGTTGGAAAAAGGAAATCTTTATGATCATGAATGGTTACATCAGCTATATAAAATTAGGAACAAGTGGTTAACAACTTTTAATAAAAATTCATTTAGCATTGGAATTTTAGCGACACAATGAATTGAGTCTACAAATAATTCATGGCATGACATCTCTGAGTCAACTAGTTCTATTACTGATTGTTTTCAGGGATGGAAAAAATCATGGCTTCGTGGAGACGAAATTAACATGATGAAGATTTTAATTGTTTTCAGTCTGCAATTGCATCAGTTTTTAAAGGTAGCCCATTGTTGAAGCAAGCAGCTGCATTTTTGTTCAAGAAAATTGTACTCCTTCTTTGAAGAGGAATTTCTACATGGTTCGATGGTCTGTTTATGGAAGTTTTTGGTGATGATTCCACCAAGTATTACCTAAATAATTAGAGAGCAAATGAGCTTCAAAAACTTGGACCGTTAACTTTCTTAAAATCATATTTTTTATGAGTTGTGGTTGTGAAAAATTTGAAATAATGGGAATACTTTGTTCCCATTGTATTAGAGTTTTGAGCCAAAAAAATATAACAAAAACACCAGAGAAGTATCTCATTCTATATTGGTATTCATGTGCCATATGAGACATTTACGTTATTGATGGCCTCAGTGGGTTCAAAGATTTACAAGGCAAGAGTTGTTTTTCAACAAGGTTTATATTTTGAAACCACGTGAGTAACTTATCATACCCAACAAGCTTGAGGACTCAAGGAAATGAAGAAGCTGATCGACATATGTTAGAGACATTGAAAAAGTTGTTTGAAGATGTTGACTTAGTATTGTCTGGTAAATTGCCTAACTCAAAACAGATGCCTAAGAGAAAAAAGATTGGAAGCTGTAGTGTTAAATTGAAAGATCCAGCTAAAATGAGATCCAAGGGTGTTTCTAATGCTATATTGAAATCACCTTGGGAAAGAAAGAAGAGAGTTAACAGTAAGGGTCTAAGTACTTCTCATCTTATTATGACCATATTACATGTTATCTTGTTAACTTATTTCATGTTCACCACAGTAAAGAGAGATAAATATGTAATTGCTGAAGAGCACACTAAATATGAACAAGCTAACCCTCCCGTTGAAAACTCTCGAAATGCTTCAAGTTTCAATCCATTACCTCTGTGCTTTCTGGAGGTACTCTGGCACCCATCTGCAGGATACATGAAGTTGATGATGGACATGATTGCTCAGAGGAATTTATGAATTGTATATTTGGACAAAAGTTGAAAGTTTAGAAACTAAATTACTTGTTCATACAATCGTTGCAGAGTCACCCAAGATGGAATGTGCAATATGCGTTCAAAATTAACAATTATGAAACTGATTTATTCAATCTAGCTGACTGCAACATAGAAACCCAAACACAATTTGAATATCATACTATAGCTCAATTTTTTAAACAACACTGAAAAGATCTCTATGGGGTACATCATCTAAACCACTATAATGCTTAAAAAAAGGAATAAATGGAAGGCTTACATCATTATTACTCAAGCTCACAGTAAGTTAAAGGTGAAATGTTGATTGTCTAAAAAAGTTGTTTGAATGAATACAACATTAAACTTGGCAATCAAAAAAATATATTGGCCATCAACAGTAGTGGCCAAAATGCTATGTTATTGATTAAAAGATGAAATTTTACATCCATATGCATATTTGAAAAAGATATATTAGAAAATACAGCATAAATTTGATTTTTTTCTGAAATGATCGAGCCTAATTTGCAATATTTAGTAGATGTTATTGATTGGAATCATGTATATCAAATGTACTCGTGGAATTCATTTGGGCGACAATAAATCATGTAATTTGTCGCTTCCAAAATTAAGGCTAATGAGTAATATTGATATGATTATAATTAGATTATTAAATTCAACATTGGTAGGCTTAATCAATCAAGCCATAAGGCATATTAAGCATTTGGTCTTTTCATGTCTTAAGAAAAATCATTTTTTGATGCACAACATAAATGTAAATATGCATAATTTTTATAACTATCAATACGTTGAATATGCAAAAGCTACAATTGATTTCAGCTAAATATAAATAAGTTTTAACGATTTTACCAGGCACCAAATTGACTGAAACAGGTATGAACAGTATATATCGAAGTTCAAATCAAAGGTTAATGAGCTCGACAATCTCCCTCCACAATAGCGCCTTCTCCGAGCTCCCTTAGCATCGCCACCACCTGCAACATGCTCGGCCTCTTCGATGGAAAGTCATCTACGCACTTCAAAGCAATCTCAAGAAATCCCTTCATCTCCTTCTCCTCCACCTCCCCACTGCCATTCTCTGCTTCGATCAGAAGCACCTTGTCCAAAACCTCTCTCCCCTTCCCCTCCCCCACCCTCATCTTCACCCAACCCACCAGATTCGTATCCCCAAAATCTTCCTTATCTGTTGGTCGCCGCCCGGTGATGATTTCCAGTAACACTACCCCGAACGAATACACGTCACCCTTGGCCGTGCACCGGAAGCTCTGGTAATATTCCGGCGGCACATAGCCGGGCGTTCCAGCCAACGTGCTGACGCTCAGGTGCGTGTCGAGAGCGCTGATTAACCTCGCCATTCCGAAATCTGAAACTCTCGCCTCCTTCTCCCCGTCGAGCAGCACGTTGCTTGACTTCATATCCCTGTGTATAATGTGCGGGATGCAGTTGTGGTGTAGGAAGCAGAGTCCCTTCGCTGCACCGCGAGCTATCTTCTTCCGATCGTCCCAGCTCAGTGTCGTATCTAGCTCCCGCCGCCTCCCGTGAAGCATGTCCTCGAGGCTCCCGTACCTCATGTACTCGTACACCAGCAGCCGCTCCTCGCCGACCTTGCAGTAGCCCAGCAGTGGTACTAGGTTTCGGTGCTTGATCTTTCCCAGCGTCTCCATCTCCGCCGTGAACTCCCGATCCCCTTGGTAACTCAAGTGTATCAGCTTCTTGATGGCGACGCTCGAACCATCCTTGAGCGTGGCTTTGAAAACCTCCCCGAACCCACCGCTCCCGATCATGCTTGCGGTGGAGAATCCGTTGGTCGCCTCGATCAACTGCGAGAACGTCAGCTTCCGAAGCTGGCGCTGGAACGTGGCAACGTTGATACTCAGTGGCTCCTTCTCTTTCCCAATCTTCCAAGTTGTCGCAGCGTGCGCCGCGTGAAGGCTGCCGAGCATCTTCGCGTCCTCGGCCTCCCGCCGCCGAGCCCTCGCTAAAATCGCCCACACCATCACCACGCATATCACCGCCACAGACATTAACACCCCAAGTACCACGCTGTTCGCCCACGCCGCTGAGGCAGGACGATTGCTCCGGCGGGCTAGATCCGCTCCAGCTATCGGCGGAAGTTCACGGTTCACCTGGCACGGGGCCAGCGGGACCCCGCAGAGGCCAGGGTTATTTGCGTATTGGCTCGCCGGCAGGGTGCTGAGCTGCCCCCTTGCGGGGATCGGACCCGTGAGGTTATTATCTGCTAGATCGATCTGAACCAAAAAGGAGAGGTTCGAAAAGGAATCCGGGATCTCACCCTGGAGTTTATTATGTGACGCGTCGAAAACGCCGAGATTCCTTAATCGGCCGAGCGAAGCAGGGATTTCTCCGGATAAGTTGTTATGCGCAAGTTCGAGTACCTGGAGGACTAGCATGTCCCCAAACTCATCGGGTATTCTCCCTTGTAGCTCGTTGTAGGAAAGGTCGAGGTACTCGAGGGTCTGGTAATGTGTCCAGTCACTGAGAGCGGCGCCAGAGTAAAGCCTGGTGAAGTCGCACGACTTGAGCGTAGGGACCTGGAGTAGCCTCTCCGGCCTGATTCCGGCAAACTCCAGTAATCCCCCCACTCCCTTGCACAAATTCCCCACGTTCCGTACGAACGCTAGCGTATTACCTGATAAAATGCCGCTAAGAGCCCTTGCTCCCAGCTGCCGGCCGAGGCGCGGCGGGATACCCCCTGAGAGTCTGTTACTGTTGAGATCTAACCACACGAGGCTGGTGCAGTTGCCGAGATCTGGCGGAATCTTGCCGCTGAGGCTGTTGTTAGCCAGCTGCAGCACCGCAAGCCGCGAGAGACGGCCCACCTCACTGGGGATTCTACCGGTGATGCGATTACTGGTGAGAGAGATCCACTCCAGATCGCTGCAATTAAAGAGCTGCAAAGGTATGTCACTGCTGATGAAGTTGTTATTGAGGATCAGGTTCTTTAGCCTTGGGCATTGGCCAAGTTCTGCAGGAATGATGCCGCTGAGTCCGTTAAACCAAAGCATCAGCTGTTCCAGGTTATGGAGGCGACCGAGCTCTGGTGGGATTGAACCTTCGAGGTTGTTTATACTAAGATCAATCGTCCTCAGCTTCAAGCAGAACGACAATTGGGATGGGATCTTACCGGTGATCAAATTATCTGGGGCACGTAGCTCCTCTAGGGAGGAAGCTCCAGGGCAGATATTTTGTGGCAAGGGACCTGTAAGCTTGTTTGAGCTGAAGTCTGCTATCCTCAAGCTCCTGCAGCTAGAGAGTGAACTGGGGAGTGACCCTGATATGAAGTTATTGCTCAGCAATAAACTCTCAAGAGATGAGAGATTTTGGAGAACGTCCTCTGGAATCGCATCAGAGATGTTGTTGTTAGCTAGGTCGAGCAACTGGAGAGAGGAGCAGGAGGAGAAAGAGTTTGGTATTGAGCCGGAGATGTTGTTTGTGGAGAACTTCAGTTGCAGTAGCGAGCCACAGGCATTACCTAGTCCTGCTGGAATTGAACCAGTTAAGTGATTTCCAGAGAGGTCGACCCTCTCAAGGCTTCGGAGTTGGGCAAAGGAATTGGGTATCTGCCCAACTAGCGCATTGGAAGAGAGGTTCAGGAATTTGAGGTTGGTGCAGTTGGACAAGGAATTGGGAATTCCACCGGTTAGGTGATTTGTTGACAGATCTATGTGCAGCAAGCTCTTACAGGAGTTTCCAAAATTGAGGCTGGACATGGTGTTTGATATGTTGTTGAAGGAAAGGTCAAGTAATTGCAAATTCTCTGATTCAGCGAAGAAATTTTCTGGAATAGCTTTGACCAAGTTATGAGAGAGATCAACATACTCTAGAGTAGCATGAATTGAGAGGAAATTTTCGGGAATAATTCCAGAAAGCCCAGCTGAGGAGAGATCAAGCTTTTGCAGTGCCCAGGGGAGCTGAATTATACCGGTGGAGTTGATGGAGAAGGAGTTGCTGGAGAGATTGAGGACTGATAACGTGGTAAGAAATGATAGAGGGTAGAACGAGAGATTTCCTGAGAGATTGCATTCACCGAGATTTAGCTGAGTTGGTCTGCCATGAGTGCATGAGATTCCAAACCAGTTGCATGGGTTTCTCCCAGGTTTCCAATCGGAAAGAACTCCGCGAGGGTCCTTCTCAATCGTTTTCTTGAGTACTAGCAGAGCTTCTGCATCAGTTTTGATGCTCTGGTAGAGCTCATAGTTCTGATCAAATATTGACGACAATGACAAACATATCATACTGAAAAGAAGGTTTAGAAGGAGTGAAATGTAGAGAACTTTGATATTTTTCTTCGTCATGGGCAATGGAGTGAGGGTGTGAGAGAGAAGACAGTAGAATCCTGCTTTTAAGTGTGCAAAATGGTGATGAATGGGAAAAGATAGAAGGGAAGGGGTAGCGAAGCTTATAGAGATGGGCTTTGAAGTTGGTGAGCCATTTCTCAGTGTTTTGGATGAAGCCAGCAAAGGAGCAGTTAAATATCTTGGGAAGGTCAAACATGGTGATCCAACAATGTTTTTTTAAACAAAAGAGATGTGTTTGCCCTTTGAAGGGGATCCCAAGGACTACATTGTGGACCTATAGAAATGACATATTAGTCCCTCTCCCTTCAAAGGGATTCAAGCTTTGGACATGGACATGCTCCAGTGCTTGTTCTGGTACTTTTTGGGAGTTCCCACACCTCTTTTCCTCGTCCATTTTTGTTATTATTTTGGTGGTTCTGCCTGTTGAGAGCGCTGGAAAAAAAAAATTTCAGAGATCCAATAGAGGTATTTTTTAGCTTGCTTTAGCTGCACAACTTTAATTAAGGAAAGTTGTAACTGCGTGCATCAGAATAGGCCTTTCTGCTCCCCTTCCACAGAAGTATTGGCCCGCCAAAAGAATAAAGCATCAGTGATCTCTCTCCTTTCAGACATTCTTAAATCAATGGCATGCCATGAAAGGTGATTATGGCTTCTTTTTCTGATTTCACCGTATCTTTTCATCCACGCTTCTTAATTTCTATTCATTTTTATTTTTCCGTAACATTAACTTGCATGAAGAAAAAAAACAAATTTTCTCATTAGATGTGCTGATTAATGTATTTTTTATGCACATTTGGAATTTTATTTTTACAGCTTCCATGAGAATCTTGTGCCATAGAATTCATAGACTGATAGATTATATATTTACAGGGTTATTTAGTACTTTTAGAAAAATTTTCTTGGTATATAAATGTAAATGGCCCTCCTTGTAGCTCTTGTCTGCATCACCACTAAGATGGCATGTTTGAAATTGTGGTGAGATTAAAGAGACCACCTTGTGATAATGCTTCCCCTATGCGATGACAACCCACTTTAATTCAAGTGGAATTTGTCATTATGGCAGTAATATCCCCTATCAGTTCACGTGTGAACATAATTATTTCAACATAAACAAGCACCAAACTTTAAGAGTGGGTTCCAGTGGTTTAGGTAAGAAGACAGAATAAAGTTGATTTCGATTCTAATTAGTGAAACACTTGCTTTAACATCAAATCTTATTAAAATTGATTCAAAATTCAGCTGTTTGTCTTGCAGTGTCTGATTTTTTACTGTTCTTGCACCTTGTTTTTACAGAAATAATTTTACTGCATGTATTATAACATATTTGAGGATGGTATGACATCAATTTATCTGAACTTATGTTTTACCTTCTTAATTTCCAATCATTAATATCTGTCATGAGGAGATACAGGAATTGCCAGGCTTCATATCATGAAGAGTGTGGTCATTTTAGAGCTGATATCAGGTTCATCTCATTGCAAAGGTATCTCACAAGTGAATTATTCAGCTGGTTGTACTATTTTATTGTTTCCTGCTCATTTATATTGCCAAATATGGTGTAAGAAGTGAAGACCTGCAGAAATGCTTAATGGAAATGTATACAGGAAAGCATGAAGATGGAGAAGAGATAAGGCAGCTAGCTGTGCTGCTTAATATTCATTTACCTAGCCAAAGCAGTAAGAACGATGATTACAAATATATAGGATAGGAGGAAGACTCTAGAGAGGCAGTGATCCCCTGTTGGTTACAAAAGGACTTATATGGGAAAGTGGAGAATATCATCTGGTGGCAATTGATATTGGGATGATACAGTTGTTACCTCCCCTCAAGATCACAACCCCTTTCTTTGATTGTGAGCTTGTTTCTAACTTTGCTGATTACAAATATATAGGATAGTAGGAAGACTCTAGAGAGGCAGTGGTCCCCTGTTGGTTACAAAAGGACTTATATGGGAAAGTGGAGAATATCACCTGGTGGCAATTGATATTGGGATGATACAGTTGTTACCTCCCTTCAAGATCACAACCCCTTTCTTTGATTGTGAGCTTGTTTCTAAGTTTGATGAATTGCGGTTGAGATAAGCTTTTGGTAAGTATATCGGCTATCTGATCTTGCGAAGTAATTTGTTGAACCTGAATTTATTTTGAAACCAGATGATCCTAAAGAAGTGATGATCAATTTCCACGTGTTTTTTGCGAGCTTTAAAAAGATGATTCAGTGCAATAGCATTAGCTGTGACGTTGTCACAATGGATAGGGTAGGAGCATCTATTGTGATGTTGAAATTCTGAAGAAGACGCTATAGTCATATAATATCTGTGGTGACTGCCACGAGAGCCCGGTAATCCACTGTCGTGGAGGATCGAGCCACAGTCTTCTGTTTCTGAACTCTCCATGTGATGAGAGTGTTGCTTAAAAAGGTACAAAAATCTGTGATGGATCTACGATCAACAGTATTGCTCCGCGAATCAACATCAAAGAAGCACTTGAGTTGAAGATCTCCTTTGGTAAGTTGAAGGCCATAATGAATTGACTTTGAGATAACGAAGTAGCCTTTTGATTAGTTGAACGTGGTAGATAAGAGGTTTGTGCATCTGTTGGCAAATGAAGTTGACAGCAAAGGCTATGTCTGGCCTTGTAATAATTAAGGATTTTAGTGAGCCGACAAGTTGGCGATTTTGAGTGCTTTGGGAGTATTCATGTTGAGGACCAGCATCCGGTTCTACTTTGTATGTAATAGAGTTTGAATAGGTTTGCAATTCTTCATGCCTAGTTGTTGTAATATCGAGTTGATATAGTGTGTTTGAGTAAGAAAATACCCATGAACATTTTGCCGGATATAGACTCCAAGAAAATGGTTGACATGACCAAGATCCTTTAACTTGAAAGCTGATTTGAGGTGATTAAGGACATTGGTAATAGCTGCAGAATTATTTCCAGTAAGTCGTATGCCATCCACATATACTAGGAGATACATGTAGACACCATTATGCTTATATGTAAAAAGAGATGGATCCGTTTTGCTCATTTGAAACCCTTTGAGCTTAAGGTGGTTAGAGAAGGTTGCATACCGCTGACATGGAGCCTGTTTGAACCCATATTGGTCCTTTTTGAGTAAGCTAATATCATTAGGATATTGAGTATCCTGAAAGCCTTGATTGTTGCATGTAGATGGTTTCATTTAGTGATCCATGAAGGAAGGCATTTGAAATATCGAACTGTTTAATGGACCACTTGTGATGTGGAACAACCGTGAAAAGAATACAAATGGTGAGAAGTTTGGCCACCGGATTGAATGTCTCATTTTAGTCGATGCCCTGTATTTGCTTGAAACCCTGTGCACTAGGCGTACTTTATGTTGAGCTATAGATCCATCCCGATTAAGTTGGTGCGGTAAGTCCACCTGCAACCAATAATGTTGTGATGGAGCGGTGGTGGAAAAAGTTGCCAAGCTCCTTGACTTTGTAGCAGCTAGGATCGGGGGAAGAGAGGGTAGTGGCGTGGAGATCGAGGAATTGTCTTTGTTTAAGGGATCCTGTTTGGGCTCGGATAACCATTGGGTTTTTAGTGGGAGCTTTGAATATGACAAGCGTCCTATCACACGTATATGATGATTTGATTCTCAGCGAGTTCTGAATTGTAGAAGTTTCAAGCGGATTCTCACTCCAAATAATGAGTTTATAGCATAAAGCCTAAAGTTGGCTCTAGTTTAAGGGAACTGCAAGTGAGTTTGTTTGATGGATTTGGCTTCCGAGAGCCCCTAGCTGATCAGTGAGTATGTGGGGTGAGATTATTAATTATTTGAGCAAAATCTCTGGGCAATTTCGTACCTTGGCCAAGTTCAATAGATGAGTAAAAAGAGTTAGAGATAACTATTACCAGATTCAACTCTTAAGCATTTCAAGGCTTTAGGCAACAACAAATTTTGGGAGTTCTTGATTGAAGAAGCTGTATGCTAGTTCTCAATCAATAATTCATTGAATATATTTCAAATTTATTGCTGAATTAATATGACACGTGTATATCAGTGCAAATAATATTTGCCAAATTTATTTGCAGTATTATTCGCAGAGGCTATATATAATTGAAAAGGTAGATGGCGATATTTTTATATATAGCCAACTGGACTGTACGAAGTTCAAAAATTAGCAATGGAAAGCGACCGATAAAGCAAATTAGGGGCAATTTATGGATTAAACGGCAGGAATATGCCGCGCTATGTGGTCCGCATTAGCTCTTTAATTTGGTGTTGGTTTCATGAGGATGTCGGAGCGTGACTTTTGATGCAAGCGCACGAGAGTCTATCCGCCACCCTCATTGACTTGAAAATTAGTTTAGTTGCTCAACCGGACAAGAAACTTTTCGTTAGTAGCTGCTTTGGTCTTTAATTCTGTCTCCCTTAAAGATTCTGAGAATCTGACTTTTGGAAACTAAGACCGACTGAACAAAACTGAAGAATTTGAAGATAGTTTGAGCTCTGAACAAGAACAACTATGAACCGGCTTATTCAATCCATATTAGGTTGTATACATATATGAAGCATTTATAGAATCATAGAACATCACATTCATAATCATGAATTTTGTGTATTTGTGATTTAAACTAACTCATTGAACTAACTCATTGAACTAACTCATTGAAACTCTTCATCTTATTTCCAATTCCTATGTACTTATTCACCTAACACCTAAATTTTGATTTTAACATCTATACCACCCAAATCTTTAATTTCACATCAAAAATACTACCAATATATTCTTTAAAAAAAATAAAATATATATTTATCATATATAGGCATGGCGGTATGAATGTAAAAATTGAATTTTTTGTGTTTAGACATGTAAATGCAGAAGAACTTACTGAAATGTATTGAAATATTCTTTTTTTTTTTTATTTTATTATGATTATTATTTGTAAAGTTATCTCTGTCCTGTTGCATAATCATGATTTTATTATTTTTTTTTAAATTAATTTCAGAATAAATTAATGGCGGTGCAGGTATTCTTAAAATATTATGCCACGGCTGCTAAAGGTTGTGGAGCTGTGCTGAATGATGAAGTCTACAACAGCCCGCACGATCTATCATCATCGTTCTGCTGTACGTAGTCTCTTTGCATTCTTTATTAGTTGTTCCATTCCTTTTGTTCGACTGGAAATTTGTTTTGCAATCATGAAAGTGTGCAAGGGGGAAGCATCAGCGTGTTGCATCCCATTCATTGGGTTTCTTCATATAATTGAGCTTCGACCGTTAGTTTTCCAAAAACACATAATAATAGTAATAATAATATTTATTTTCGGTTTACGCTTGTGAAGAGATTTTCAGTTTTCTGTTTTTCATTTGAGATTAAAATTGTATTTATTGACCCTTCAGCATCAATTAAAGGGTATAATATTATGAAAATTTTGGATAAAATTGAAAAAGAGAAATTAATTTTTTAGAGGCATTTACATACATACCGGCCAATTCAACTGTACTTCTTACATTTATACCACCCCAAATGTTCATATTACATAAAAAAAGCCACCTTTAAAAAGTGAAACATAGTATTTGTGAAAAATGGCATGTATATACATTTTACTATTTGTTTATCAAATATTTCAGAATATGCATCTTTACTTTGTTATCAGCTTAAATAACCTAATTTTACATCATTTGAGCTGTTGGTAGAGGATCGCGAGCATAATCACTTGTTAGACACAACAATTGGTAAATTCTCATTCATTCATGATCTCACAATTTTGTCATATATATATATATATATATATATATATATACACCTAATGAAGGTCAAAGAGTGCTCCAACAAAAGCACACTTAACTTTAAAATTTTCGATAAAATTCTAACCATTACATTAAAAGGCACAACAATGTTTAAGAGCCCAATTTTATTTTGAACAATCCCTCATTTAAATACATATAAATTGAATAGTATGATACGACAGAAAAGAGAGTTTGAACAAAATTTTAAATACGAGCATAATTAGTAACTAGACACTACGCAATGATTTGAAGAAACAACTGTGAAACTGCAGCAAAAGAAGTCTATTCAAAAAGTTACGTTGACTATTATAAATTTGTTTTAATTTCAAAAAATTAGGATACACTTTTGTGATAACCACCATATTTTAAAAGCTTAAATTGAAAAAAATAATTTTCTACTATATAAATTTTTAGAAAGCAGTAAGCGATTCCACAAACAAAATAATAGTTGCGATCTAAAAAATAAAATAATCAGAAAGCTGTCCCAAACAGGCACTAAATGCACCACAAAAGGATAATAGGCAATGCAACTTTTGTAATGGCCTGAATTCTCACACATTGAGATATTGTAACCTTTAGCCTCACAATTGTAGCCCATTTGAAGTATTTTCCCAAGGAGAGGTGAGTGAGTGCTCCAACAAAAACACACTTAAACTTCAGAGCTTCTGATAAAATTCCAACCATCATACAAAAAGGCACATTGATATTTAAGAGCCTAATTTTATTCTACTTCATATATTTAACAATCTCTCAATTAAATGACATCCTCATCAATTTTCTTAACCTTGACTTATTCACAATAAAACTAGAATTTTAAATGTAACACTTATAAATTTAAGGGATTGGCCCACCATATAGCATTGTTGAATCGATGGATCAAAATGTGGCACCAATGGCATAGCATTTTATTGTTTAAAACACTAATCTATTGCTCTAATATCATTTGTAACAATATGAACTCTCGCCTACAAGATATTATTCGTTTTCGCCTAATGATCTTATGATTTTATCTCATTGGCATAACTTCCCAAGAGATGACCCATAATGAGTGCTCCCCTAAGAGAGCTTTTCAAAACTTCTAATGAATTCCAATAATTAAGCCCAAAGGTGGCTCAATGTTAAAGAACTTTCATCATTCAATGAGGGCTTTAGCACCCTTTACACCTACCAACGCAAAACTATTAAAAGAAAGCTAGGAAAGAAAATTTCAAGTAAAAAAAAAACGGCTGACCCTCCTTTCACCAGCCAGAATCATTAACAAAAAGGGGGCGGAATTAAACCATAAATAATAATATATTGGATGCCATTAAAAATGATATTATTTAATGATTTAAAATAAGCCACAACGTCAATTATGAACAAATAAAATCAATAATAAATAACAAATAGGCTCAAGATTAGATTATTGGATTATACACAATTGATAAATATTTAACCAAAATTTAAAGGCCAAACACAAATGGAACATACTGCTTCAGCTAAAACTCAAACAATCTTACTAAAATAGAAAACTCAATAGCAGCATTCAAAGGGCATGGTTTTCCAGCACAAATATTAATGTCTTCATATACCTGTTAAGGCCGCATGCGTAGAAATATCAAAGAAATTGTAATCATCACTTCAAAGAAGGATTTATGAGAAGACTGAAGAAATAACTTGTCAATTTAGTCACTAGATTCTTTTAATATGGGCTGAGATCATCCTACATGAATAATATTTCAAATTCATACTATGGATCATTAAAAGTTTGATTGATGTCATGCCAATATGTGCATCAGTATTCTTTAATACAAAAGACATGACTGTATAACAATAAATAGCTACTTGAGTCATACATGTAACTTTTTTTTTTAGGAGCCAACTTGATTTAATTAATATCCAAATAAGTCATCCATAAAAGGGTATGCAAATCATCTAAAAATAATCTTCACTATCTTATTTCTATCAAATGTTACTATCACTGTTCAGCCAATACAATAAGTTATCAATATATTTGTTCCAACCTTGCACATATTCAGCTTAACATTCCTATTTTTTTCCACGCTCAACTTGGGAGTCGATTTTTAACACTCCATTGAGTTTGATTACAATTTTATAAAATTATAATTTCCATAATATTCTATAAATGTATAAAAATCATGTTGTACTTCTACATTAAACCACCACATCACATTCTCCTGTCATAAATCTCATATCACAACTTAACATTGCTTTATCTTCAAAAGAGATTGACAAATAAATTATCAACATTACACTTGTTAAAATTCCATATTGATGTTTGATGTTAAGCCCACCATGATTAAAAACTCTTTGATCACTCCCATAACTAGTAATCAAATCGACATTCCATCACATATATATTCCACATGCCACTAAAACAATAATCAGTTTTTTTAATAATTTAGACCAAACAAGTTCTTATGGTGCTTGATAATTTATTTTTCAAGATCAATAAAAATAACATGTCCATGGACTACACTGTACATAATTTTTTTTTGGATTACTACACTGTACCTATTATTTTGCTCATTATAGTCTCCCAAAAATATCTTTCTCAAAAGTCCATTTACTAGTTTCTGAAAAATAGCAGTTTGAGTTTTCCTTCTGTCTTCATATTTATCTAATATCCTATATCATTACTTTATATTGCGTGTAACTTGATCAAAATCTATATATCTATACTCTCAACTTAGCTATCAATATATCTTATTATCTCCTTTCTTCATACCAAATTTATCATATAATCACTAAAAGATGCAGCCTTTGGTTTTCAATCATTTTAAGTTTCAGTAATATTTATGTTTCGTTGGTCCTAAAGGCACGTTTTTCATGATAACCTTTCTTGTTTCCTAGCTCAACCACCAAATTTTCTTATGCAATATCTATTTCAAAATCCTTTTCAAAATTCAGTATCAATCTTCTCCAGGGCGCCAATCATTCATCAAACATGGCGTAGCTAAACTATAGGATTCTGATTTTTTACTCTTAACATTATATCTTAAGAGATTAGTAACATCTCATCTTTCAAGTTCTACCATCATATTAGTTTTTTAAAGCTTGAGATATACATTCATAACTACTGCTTCATATTTTGATTTCAAACTTTCTACTAATATCCATCCATACAATCTTTACAAAATGATATTTATTTCCTTTCAAATAACAATAAGTTAATTTGTGATTTGGTAACTCCATTTTTAAAAGTAAGTGTTTATTCTCATTTGTTGAAGTATGTATTCATTGTTGCAAAATAATACGTAACTATAAAACCAATACAGCTGCTCCCAAAGTATTTTATCTTGCATTTCATATTTACAATAAGCCATCTTATAGCAAATCATATTAGAGCCTATATGGTCATCTAAGACATCTTCAATAACTATCATTTCTTATGCCTGTGTAGCCATACTTTAAAGGCATTGATTGGTCAAGCAATTAGATTCACTGTAAGAGTTTGTTACAGAAGGCATCAACATGTATAGCAGCAAGGACTCATAGCGTTGCAGAAAAAAATTGATAGGATTTGGCAACAGGAGTTCATTGTGATAGGAGTCACATCGGGAGTTCGCTACAGAAGGCATACGTAGGTTTAATAATGAGAGTTCATTGTAGAAGGCATTGACAAATCCAAATGCGTTTTAAATAGAGACTCGCTTTTGAATCAGATTAATTAAATGACGAGGAAAAAATTCTTAAAAGTTCTGATCAATCTATCTCAGAAGCCAATGAATCAGAGCTGTCCAAACTCTAGCTCGAGTTTGTATAATATAAGAATAGTAGGCTAAGCTCGAGCTTATGACTTCACAAACTAAACTCACAAGCTTGTGTTCTAGTTCAAGCTAGCAACAACACGGCTCAGCTCATTTATACTCTAGCTATAAGCAGATTTGATACAGCCTACTTGACTCTACAAAGCATTCTGGAAGCAAGACAATTTTTAGAGGCTACCGTCAACTCTACATTATGGTTAAGCTATGCATGGAAAAAAAAAAAAAAAACTTCAAGGATAAGAAGTTAGAAAAATTGTTATGAACAAAAAGTCTTTGATTAAGTTTGAGCCATGCAATAATAACAAGACCATTGATTCAAGTTTTAAGGATGATTGATGTGAATAAAAAATCATTTATGATGTGATGGATGATGCAAAAGAGGAATCCAACTATGAAGAAATTTGAGAAATAATTAATAAGAGTTAGGAAATCAAACTTCATCAGTATGGTATGCCACAGAATATTTTCTTAATTCTCAATTTTAATATTTGAAAACAAGTTCAACAGTTTGATTTATACTATTCTATGTATCAATTGACAACAAACTTGAGAAGATAAAGGCCGTCTACACCTTATAATCTTTTTAAATAAGAAAGATTTATTTTACCTACAAATAGTCAAAGATAAAATTACAACATGCTCCCTAAATTTAATTTTTTTTTACATTTATTGGTTAATTTTCTGACAAATTTGTAATTTAATTTAATTTTGCTTTAAATTTAATTGAATTATGAAATCAATTTGATGATGTAACTTCAAAGCAACAGCAATTCGTTAGTAAATTACTAGGTCTTGCATGGTGAGTGAAATTAGAGTAAATACAATAAGTTCAGACACAAAAAAGAAAGGAAAATTTACATATGCAGCGCCCAATTCTTATGCATTTACTTATCACACATCCAAACTTTGCTTTTTACAATCTAAGCACTTTTACCTAAGTATGGAATCTTTACCTATGTATAAAAAGGTGGATTCCATACATAGGTAAAATTGCTTTTGTTATAAAAATCAAAATTTAGCTGTGAAATAAGTAAATACACAAGAATTGGGTGCTATCTATGTAGATAGCGCAAAAAGAAATCATTTAACTATTATGTATAAACTTGCATATACCACGTACAAAAAAAATTGAAATATAAAAATATGAGAAAAATGGTTTTAGAGGATAACCAAGATCAACAAGAATATAATGACATGTTCTCAGATGATGAATGAAATGTGAATAATGACAATGAAGTTACAAAATCAAATTTGCAACAAGACCTTAACGTTAATTTTTTCAATGAAGACATAAGTAAGATCAATAACGTTAATTTTTTCAATGAAGACATAAGTAAGATCAATAATTGTAGAGCAAATTGACAAAAAAATTTAAAAAAAAAGTTTCTATTACTATTTATTATAACATCAACACACTCATTATGTTAAATATTAATTAATATTCTTACTAATTTATACCATTTAGAAATGAGTAAGATGAGGAAGAATTTCAGGACAATGGCTCACTTATCCTCGACATAGTACATGTGAATTTAGTTCTCCATAGTGAGGTTGCAGGTTTGAATTGAGCACATTGCTTTTAGGCTCAACTTTCCCCCAATAAAAAATTTTTGAGAAAATACTAATATATAACCAAAGATGAGGCATAGCGAAATCAATTCTGTATAGGGATGCTTTTAAAAGAACCACTGAATGATGAGAGAATCGGAAAATTATGAATTCATAATTTCTAATCTAAGTGAATGTTTTATGTTCTTATTTTGTTGTTGGACTGGGAGAGAGAGACAATATCTTGTTTTAAATTATTAAATTCTTCCTTTCATATTTGTATGTCACTTCTTAATTCATGATTTGATATTAAAATTTTAATATCACATACTTCATACTTTGATATTAACATAATACTTCTTACCACACATAATTTATTGATTCTGAGTTTTACGCCCAACCTCACGTACAAAAAATATCTCAATACTTAATTACACAACTTTAAATGTTGTTCAAATTATTTGTTATCAACAATAATTCTAATTACCTAGCAGCCTCCATCCACTTTGTAGTTACATGTGGTTTAGGATAACGAAGGGCTTAGGATGGCTGGTTCTTGAACAGCTTAATAAACTAGTTGATACACAAATTTGTTATACATTTTTTTTTTTCAAAAAGGCCACTAGCATTTCAAGCTGAAAAAACTTATCAACCAGGCTAAAATAGCACTCTCAATAATTTGTCAAGAAAGTAAAATAAACAAACATGGGGTTTCACAAGCTATCAAGCAACAAAGATGATTTTCTAATTTAATATTTTAATACTAGCTATGCTACAAGAAATTCCCCACGATATCATCGAGCATTAGCTTTAAAGTTTGCAACGTGAAAGTTCTAAGTCAATCTGCCAAACTAATCCATGACCATAAATGTTGGTTATAAAATATACGCGCCAAAACAGTGATCATACTGAGAATCTTCTATATAGAATAAAATTATTCAAACATTTACGAAGTTGTGGTTCTTAAGAGAAAGAGACTTAAATTTATGAGCCTTTCCATGAAGCATTGGACATAACCCTATTAAAAAATTGGATATAACATGATGCACTTAGCACACTATATTATCTATTTACCTAAAAGAATACCCTTCTACTTACCAACATTTCTTGAAGACCTATAAGTTTGATCATGTCAAGCCTGGTAAAAACATTGGACACACTCTTAAATTGGTGATACCCCATAATTAATCTATTTATACAATCTCCAACTCTAATACTCCCACCTTCAACTCCCACTTGATGCATCAAGATTATCAACATCAACTTTCACATGTCAGCAAAAATTACCAGTTTCAAATCAATCATGATCGCTCAAAAAATAACATCAACATCCATGCTTTGATGATCTCAATGTAGCAATGGTGAAAAAGGAAAATGGTCCTTCTGAACTTACACCATCAGCTCATTTCAAAATAAATGAAGATCATTCAACACGACTAAGGAAATCAACAATAATCTCAAAACCTCAACTAGAATCAGCTCCAACACTAATCTCAAAGTTCAAACCTTCTATCAATTTAACCACAAGGGTCTGATATATCAACTCCAATTCTAAAGATAAGGTGTTTTGGTCTGCTATAATCGTTTGATCGATTGAAAGTCAAAACTGCCTCCAACCAAAAGAGCATTTCTATTAAGCATGGATCATGGAAATAAAATGTCTCCACTATCCATCATTCACCTTCTCAAAAGTACCAAACAAAGTTCCACTCAAATAGCTTTAAATGCTTTAGAGGGGAAAGTAAAGAAGGAATCCAAAACCACCTTATTTTCTAAAGAAGGCTCGGTTGAGCCATCCTTTCCTTAGAACATGCTTGTCAACTTGGTCATCAAAGCATCTTCATAAGGAAGCACTCCACTGAGTAAACTCACCTTCCTCTGGTTGTGTGAGCAAGAAAACGAGTGATCATTGTAAACGACATGGCTCGGAGAGCTCTACAGACTTCTAACAGTATTCAGCACACAACAACTTGGCATTGTTCATAGAAAGCCCTTTTTTCGCTCCTGTTAAGTAAATACCTTCTTGCCAACCAAGCCGTCAAGTGAATATGAAGCCTCCTCACTCTACCTCACCTTAAACAAAAAAAAACACTAGGCAAATTTTGCACTGCGAAGCCGAGCAACATCCCTTGCGCCTTTTCTTCGATTGAGAAGCATAACTCAAGTACTAGTAATCATTTTAAAGATGGTGACGGCACATCTTATACTCCAACACCATTTTTGAGAGCCTTGTCAAACAACATTTCTAGACCAAATTCTGCTTATAACAATTTTCACCTAACCTAAAAAGAAAAATGAATACCATCCTAGGCATACATACATACATAATAGACTGGAGGCTCGTCTCCTTCTCTTCAACCTCAAAATGACCATCAAGTTGACATTGTCAGCTCAATCAATCAACTTTCAGTAAACGCTATCCAGCCCTCTAGCTAGTGCCAAAGAAATAAAAAGTATGTTTCCTAGGTTAGATACTTCAAAATGCTGCATAGATTTTAGTAGTTGTACTAGGCCATCATATCTCTCCGAGATTCAAGATCGCAACTACAGCCTTTATGAAGGATACATGGATCATTGGATCCCTAAAAGCATATGTGCCGTCACAAAGTATCATGCATATTCAGCAAACTACAAACATGCTCATCTATCAAGAACACATCGCTATGCTGGAGAGACAAACCCATAACCAGAAATGGTATAGCTTCATTTCTCCACCATTGGTTTCCTCTTTGGACAATGTTGATAGTTATCAGCCTATTGGTTACAGAAAAGGTGGGGAAAAAAATTAATTAAACATCCCTTGTATCCCATAACTCAAAACACAATTTTTCAAAACTTAACTCCTTCCCATGAAGCTTCTAATAAATATCATTACCATTAAAACCCAAAAAGAAACTGTGTTGAGGCATTAGAAAGTAAAAATTAGAGAGAATTCGTAAGAGATGACATGAATGCTTCGGAAGTAATTGAATCATCAAATAAGAGAGAATTGTGTGGCACAAATGGTGTGCATTTGGAATAGAATATAAAATTGATGTAAGCTCGGGAAGATGTAAAGCCAAACTTGTAGCAAAAGGGTACACCCAAATCTATGGGATAGATGTCAAGAAACTTTGCTTTAGTAAGAAAAATAAATATCACTCAAAACCTTTTATCTTTACATCCTTGCCTCGGATGGTGTATGCAACTATGATATAAAAAATGCATTCTTACATTGTGATTAAAAATGACATCACACAAACTCACCACTAAAATTCAATGACTTTCAATAAAATTAGGAATGCAGATTAAAGCAAAAAAGCTTGGTTCAGCAGATTCACAAAAGCAATGGGATAACATCAGAGTCAAAGAAATCGTGCATGCTTCATAAAATAGTCAGCCAATAGGGGGGTTGCAACTTGCAATCCTTATTAATTATGTCAATAACTTGATTACGATAGGAGCCAAAAGAGAAATTTCTCAAGAAAAACACTGTAGATATTGAGTTTAAGGAAAGTGATCAGGTTAAATATTTTCTTGACGTAGAAGTTACTCAATGAAGAATATTTTTGGGACTATACAAGTAACCCAAAAATAAGGAGGCAAGCCTTAAATTTATAACAAATTAATGGTTCCTAAACAAACTTAGTCATCACATTAAAATGTCAGCCATCGATCTTTAACACTAATCTGAACGCTTAAACTTTCATCAACCCATCCATTGCCCCTAAGGCACGTTGATTCGACTCC
Organism: Phalaenopsis aphrodite; assembly: GCA_003013225.1. Classification (NCBI taxonomy): domain Eukaryota; kingdom Viridiplantae; phylum Streptophyta; class Magnoliopsida; order Asparagales; family Orchidaceae; genus Phalaenopsis; species Phalaenopsis aphrodite. The sequence goes on along the minus strand of NEWO01000149.1, from coordinate 775,424 downwards.
AAACCTAAAGCCAATATCTCCGAGTCCACAACCCCCCGACAGCACAAGACAAAAAGCCCAAAGCAAAGGGCGTTTTTGTTCAACATAGATCTCAAAAACGAAGTGCCTCCACTATCTAGCATTTGTATTGCCAAAAATACCCACCTAACCTCTGCTAAACCATTTCCGAATATCCCTAAAGAGGGAGAAAAAATGGATTCCACAATGCATTTATTCTCTAAATAGATCATTTATTTGGGTGTCTATATGCAGGAAATGATTTATCGTTAAGAACGGCATGCCTGAAAGACATACAGGCTTTGTCCTGCGTATTTGTGGTTCAGTCTATGCATCCATTTTCATTTGTTATTGCTGATTCAGGTCTGAACTGTTAAGCATATACTTCGCAAATCACTCTGACCTTTCATCAATGTCATCCCAAGTCTATCATTTTACCTTCCTAATCCTTTGACATTAATTTCATTTACCAGGAATCATTTTCTAAATTTCAGTGTACATGCGCCAAGTAACTAAAGTAAATTTTCAACTATTTTACATTCAATAGATGTCACCATCATTCTTCTAATATAAATATTCCTTAAAGTATCATTCCTCGTTTTACCATATATTCCTCTTAAAATTCTCGTTTCTACCACACTTTGCTGCTAATAATTTTTTAATTGCCCCAAAAAAAAATCCATACAATATATGAAGCTAAATTACAAATAGAGCTGTTTACAAAAGTTTGAAACTTCATAGAAACATTTAAATTTAAATTTAAATTGATTGTGCTTGATTTTGCGAAATAAATATCTCTGTGATAAGGGTTGGCGTAGCTCTAGTGGCAGACAAGATTAGAAAGATTTGTCTTAAACAGTTTGCTCACATCTGATGATCTGATAAAGAGAGTAGATGTTTTAGCTTTGACTTATGTTAAGAAAGGCATAGTTAAGCCTAAATAGACTTGTGTATAAAAATGATCTTAATTTATCAGAGTTAAATAAAAATATGACACTCAATAGGACGCAAAAGAGAAAAAGGATGCATGTAGTCAACCCCACTTAGCGGGATAAAGGCCTGTTATTGTTGTTGTTGTGCTTGATTTAATGTCAATTTTTTAGATCCATTTTTGGACTCAAGTTTGAATTCAATTTTTTCCATGTTTGCTTGAATGTTGTTTAAATCGGACTAAAATAGGGCTAAAAAATGAGTGCTTACATAAATTTTACGATTTTTCAAAAATAAAATTTGTATAATATAAAGTAGAATATGTATAAAAAATCAAATTTAGGTTCACTTTAACTCATAATTAAATCATTTCGAGTTGACAAACTCAAATTGAAAAGATTTTAACCTTGAGCCGAGTACAGTAGGAGTTGAAAGAAAAACTTTTAGTTCGAGTTGAGCTAAACTTGAACTTAGCTTGATATCATCCATTATTACAATTTATATTAATATTATCTTTAAATCTCCCCGCACTCTTAATGCCTTTGATATTTACCGCATTTATAAGTTATGCTTGACCTAAAAATCATATTTTTTTTCATCCAATACTAATTCTATAATAAACATGGTAATATATTTAGTGCAATCGCATAATTATATATGAGAAGTTTTAAGTGGGATGTTATTTGACAAAATGCAAGATTAAACTAGTATGCTTTCAAAGATAGGTAAATAGGACCTTCCACAACTATCATTGAAAAAAAAAACTTTGATTCCTCCTTGCCATAAAAAACCAACTTAGACGAACAACCAACATCAATGAAGTTGTTGATTGCTCATGAATGTTCAGTTTCAGACTATGCTCCTCTAGTTAGAATTCAAGGGAATGCCCCAAATTATCAGCCATACTTTACCCAACCCTAAGCAATCAATTGCATTGGTGCACCAAGCAGCATGCAAATGGCCTCTTGATTAAAATATGTTGTTTTTATCATGATATGGATGTTCCACTAAAATTTTTTTGAAAAAAAAAAAATCTACATGCATAAAACAAAACCATAATAGCTTACATGAGATTACTCAAAAAACTAGGCACCAATTGTAGCTCAAATTAAAACGCAGGAGATCCTAACATCCCCTTACATATAAAGGCATGCGCAAATTTCTTAAAGTCCCAGTGTTTAGGTCACCTTAATACTAAGTTCATAAATATACAGGATTCGGCTACTTCCACTAGCTGAAGACTGGATGAAGTGGATGACTAATCAGACCATCCATGATCATGATTTGGGCATCAGACCTTGATGTGATTAAACGGACCAAGATCAAAGATATTTAAATGGTTCAATCAGTTGGTAAAAAATTTCAACAACACTTACTTTCAGATTGCACCATTAATATTGAGAATCAATGGACATTTACTTTCAGCAAGTGTTCACATGCGAAAATAAATGTAAAATTAAAAATTCTGATGAATAAAATTGTGTGCAATACAATTAACCTGGTGGATTATGATAGAGAGGGCAATAAATATTGATCGTTGCCCAATCCAAGAACATTATTTCATTGTAAACTCTTTAAAATGGTTTGATTTAATATTTTTCATCTGATAAATTTGTTTTTAATTTAATATTAAGGTTTCCTGAATTTTAACAAGCTGGTTTTTCAAATTCACTTTACTTGCAATGAATCTAACAAATTCCTCTCCCAAAATCCTCTCTTTCCTCAACTGTCTCTCCTAAGTACTGAAACTCCTGCTAAGGCCAACAAACACCCGCAAGCCACCCCAGGAACTGCTGCCCAGCCAATTTGTTTTTCGTCCCATAAAATCTCCCAAGCACAGAATGTCATTGCCTAAGACCCTTAGATCTCTTGAACCTAGTCGTAGCCTGCTATAAAAAGAAACAAGTCTTTGTTTACAAACCGAAAGCTAAAAACAGCCATCAATTTCAGTGAATAGGAAATTAAATCAAAACTTGAGGGGAGGATCTTTTACTAAAAACAAGATGCCTCCATTTATCAACAACATGTAAATTGGGCACATTCATTTGACTAACAGATAACAAGATACTCCATTAAAATTTCTATAACCTTTTTCTAACCTATATAAGCCTCTCAATGCGGTCAGACGTATCATAACATTAAGCAGAAATGAATTAGATAAACAGAAACCAAATCAATGCTTTTGTTTATTTTATTTATAAATTGCATAATTATTAGATGAGATCACACAAAAAAAAATTTCCAATCTTGAAATTTGGCAGTTCAAGTGAAAATATGTTAAATGTTCCAACAGTATTAATAGAATAATAATCCTGCAATGAAAACCTGCATGCAAATCATCTATTCTACCCAATTCTAAGTCAAGCACTGCCTTATGTTACCAATGCTGAACATTTAAACTGAAAATGCATGCATAAATTCCTAACATGATTCGAACTTTGCAAATATAGTCATGTGAGCAGTAAATTAAAATATAGTCAATTTGATGCAAGATTAAAAAAAAAACAAAGAAGTGCAAAAAGGTACTAAAGAAAATGTGTAAATCATTTGAAAATTTACAATTTTGAATGATATGCACTCATGCCGAATAAATGTTATACCTCTGACAGAAGTTGAGCTATTGTGAAAAATTAACTAAGGGAATGTAGAAACAAAATTTGACGAAAGAAAGACCTCTCAGGTCCATAAACTGAATAGACATGATTCAATGGTGCTAGCAAAAAAGTACTAAAAATGATTAAAAATTTTGAATTGTAAAAGAACACCTAGCAATATGAAGATTGATCCAAAACACCTAAAATAATAAAAATACCATGGAAACAGAAACAAGGTGCCCTCAAGAGCAATTTATTAAAATGAATGTAGTTATTAAAACTAGTCGGCACATTTTAAATGCTGGCCTGCATCTATACTAGAACTAGCTTCTTCATTGGTTTCAATGACTTCGACGAAATAGGATTGCTTCAATGTCTTTGAAAAGATAGAATCTACAATTTTGCCGGGTGAGAGATAGATAATTACGGACAAAGTATAGGTTGGAGTATAATTAGTAGAATCTTCATGCAAATTTATAAGTACAAATATAATAGCCAAGCTTTGTTGTAAAGAAGACAGGTGATGATGCTCGAGTCCACAATATTAGAAAAATAAATTATAAAACTTTGCTTGGAGCTGCTAGATTCAATAAAACAGCCATTCAGTCTGAATGACCAACAAAAACAAAAATAAACTTGCGGAAAGGCGGAATTTCGGAGAACAACTTCAATTAGTAAATGGAATGTGCTAATAAGAAATGGCTTGTAAGTAGTACCATATTTTCAAAATCAATTTCTAAACTATAATAATTTATAATAAGTGATACAACAAGGTATGAAAAAACATCACTATATTTTTAGCCTGTCCTACGGTTGGTTGAGAACTTGATAAGAGGTCCCCAGCTACATGATCAAATATAAACAGCCTAACGTAACATTTTATGATTCAAATATGAAAATATAAAGTTTGTGGATAACAAATAAAATATGTAAAGCAATCCAACAAGCAATCAAGGCTCCAATGCGAAGCAATCAATATAAAAAGCTTTATAGTTAAAGAAGCACTTCATCAGTCCTGCTTTGGGATAGTTTGTTTTGAGATAAGCAATAGCAAGTGGAACTCGCTTGTGGAAGTGAGTTCCAGGCTTCCATAATTTGCTTCATTAAAAAAAAAAGGAAGTAAGTTGTACTTTTTTAGCCCAACTGCATAAAAATGGAATGGTTTTTTTTAATTTGATGGATTAGAAGCCGCTTCCTATTTTACTGCAGGGGGATTTACATACCTACTCCCAATTTTTATTACATTTCATATCACCAAAAACTTTAATATTACATACATATCACCAAATTCTTCCCAATTTAATAATCCTATCGGTCAAATCTTTATCATCTGAAATAATTGGGAATGCTGCAAAGGAATCATTGCGCGTAAAAACCTTCGAAACTCCCTTTTTCTCCTCATTCAACCCGCTCCTACAACTGGGAAGGAATCGTCCAAAGACCTCCAAAATTCCCATCAGTCTCCTCCTTCAATCCCGCTCCTACAACAGGGAAGGTAACAACGGAATCACGGCATATAGAGGCCTCTGAAACTCCCATGTTTCTCCTCCTTCGGCTCGCTCCTACAAATGGTAAGACAGCAAAGGGATCACGGCATATAAATACCTCCAAAACTCCCATCTTTCCCCTCCTTAGACCCCGCTCCTACCCGAAATTATCAAGGTAAGGCTCGTTTTTCTCTCACTTTCTCCCTTCCAACTTCGTGAGCTTCATCATTCATGATAGAGTGGTTGTTGCAGCAACAAGCCTGGAGGCAAGGTTGGCGGCAAAAATTGGACAGAGAGGTAGGAATGAGTAATTGGGAAGAATTGGGTGCTATGTATGTAACTATAAAGTTTTGGCTGTTATATATGACCATATGAAAAAAATAATAATAAGAATAAGGTGGTATGTATGTAAATCCACTTTACTTAATATATTTGATGACAAAAAAATAATATCAAATGATTGGTTTGAATGTTACGATTAATCATAATAATAAGAAAACTATACAATTAGCAAGAGAGTAGGAATAAATTAAACTCAATTAAGTCCAGACACAAAAAACAAGTTTATAAGAAGCCAGTTTTTGCAAAACAAATAGAGATAAATGAACGTCACCTTCATCAAACTCACCTCCAAAAGTTGGCTCCAATCATTTCAAACATTTTGTCCCTTTATCTAACAGATCAAATCAATATTGTAGAACAAAACAAAGTTATGTAAAGCGGCCAAATCCAACATGCATCAAACATAGTGACTCAAACATTGATACAGGGAAACTTTCATATTTAAGAAGACAAGTTAGTGCTTCGAGAAAATAACAATATAATGGAATGGCCCCTCAATCTTAATATTTGGAAATAAATAAAATACAAGAATCGCCGTGAGAATTAACACCGATAACACTTGTTAAACAAGGCCGGCTTTATAGTGTAAGCTGAGTAAAACAAAACAAAAAAACTTTCTATCAAAAAATTTAAGAGATGGATAACTACAACCACTTCCAGTTAACAGAAACGTTTAACAATGAAATGCATGCATATAATAATAATAAAGAAGACCAAGTACAATAACCTATTTCAACAGTCTTTCCAACAGTCTGAGCAAAAGACTTACATGCAATATGCACAGCCAAAGAACAGAATCATCAGCAGTCCCACCATAGATTGGAGGTGAATCCTAATAAAGCAAATTAAAAAATTTAAGCCTTTACCTGATGGTCACAAACTTGTTTGTGCCATGCTTCGCCCAAAATGGTTTCAAGTTAATTGGGCTGCTGAAATCTTCACCTTCCCCTGCAAGCTTCTCCAACACCTTCTTGAAGGCGCCCTGACTCATCTTCCTCCCAGCAATCCGTGCCCCTCTTCTCTTGGTGCTCATCGGTAATGGGTACAGTGAAATACTCGTAGTGCAACACGCGGACTGCCACCCACCTGCACCCCACCTATAGCACTGCTGAGGTTGACCAGTGCAAGTGCAGACAGGTGTTGGCATCCCCGACAGATCCAAATCAATTCCATTTATCACCATATCCATGCTCTTCTTTACCGACCTCGCTCTCCCGGAAGCATTGGCGGTTTCTTCCTTTGGTGTCTTAGCCTTCTTAGCCTTCTTCGGCTTCGAGGGCTTCGAGGAACGCCCCTGGCCCTTTGACCTCTTCTTCGAGGGCTCAGCATCAGGTTGAAGAACAACAGGCTCCTCGATCAGGTGTGCCTTCTCCTCCCTCGGAGCTTCCACCTGCTGCAGCATCTGGAACGAATGTGAAGAAGCTTCCGGCAGAAGTGCTTCGTAACTGTGAGAATGCTGGTGATGGTTTCCCTGAAATACATGAAGCAGCTTGCTGCTATCCCTGTTGTTATGATACCAAACATCCCTACCAAAGTCCATCGGCATAGTGGAGGGCTCCGTGATTCCGCATTCGCGATGGAGATACCCGCTTCCGGCTTCTACGCTAGAGAAAAAGGGCTTGGTATCGCGTTCTCCGACGGTTGACATGAGTTGCAGCCCTAGATTTCCTTTCAGCGGTGGTGTTCGGTAATACCCTCCCCAGTTTTGAATCCCTAGTGTAGCATCGTCGTCCATCTAGATCTTGCTTCGGAAAACAGAAACAATAGCGGGAAGGGATAGAAATGGGTGGTAAAAAATGGATCTTTGATTGCCGGGCTGATCTATCTATGAGGTTCCCCGACAGACCGATCTCCGTAGTTGACAAACCATTACGATTATGCCCGGTCGAATCGAATCCAAGAGGAAGGACACAAAAGAAGACAATTCTAGGAAAAGGAGAAAGGGAACCACGGGTCCTTGCTTTGGAATAGGGTCTTTCTAGGGTTCCTTGCCGCGACTCGAGAACGAGGAGATGACGTTGACCGCCGTGGACAAAGTTCAGTTATAATCTCAGAGGATTTAATATTTAAAAAAATTAACAATCAAAATTTGAAATATACATGTATGTATGTATGCATGCATATATGTATATACATGATGTGTGCTAATGAATTCACGCCAGTAAATTAGTTATTTAGTATTTTAACATTGCATGATAATAAAGTATAAGCTCGTGTAATTAATGTGACATAAAGACACAAGAAGTATTTACATAAAAAAACCTTTGAAAAGAAAAAAAAATGATGGTGTTGGCCTGGTTGAAACGATCCACTTTGTAATAATGAGTAAACAAGTTTAATCTTCTCTTAAGTTAGGGAAGATGAAATCACAAAATTGATGTACATAATATTTAAGCAATGATAATTGTAACTTGTCGTGAATGTTGTAGTCGATTGTTATGGAAGGAGTAGTCCGTTATCAATGTTATAGATGGTGGTGGTAGTGTCAGCTTGTCGTAGAAACTGTAATTGAAAACCATTATAGTAATTGGTCATGTGGGACTTAGATGGTTGTTTTAGGAGCGTTTATTGGTCGCAACAGCCATGGTAGAGAGTTGTGATAATGTTCATGAGCAGCAGGGGTCATAAGTGAGAGCAGTCTGAGTTATGATAATGTTTGTAGGTCATAGGAATCGAAGTTGGCAGCTGCATAAGTCATGATAACATCTATAGGTTGTGGAGGCTGAAGTTAGGAGACGTGTTGGCAATGAGTTTGTAGAGGTTTATTCTTTATGAATTAATGTTTGTGAATTGCTCAAACCATCAAAATGTGTGAATTTGCACGTAGGCATCGATATGTGGCGTCTGAGCGTTGCAGTTTGACGCTTGTTTTCCACCTATTTGTGTACTCGCACAAAGGGTTTTGGGAGCCTAGGCGCCAGTATATCGCGTCTAGGCTCTTAGGTCACAGCGTCCAGGCGCCACCAACCCAACTCCTACTTTTCAACTACTCTAGATGTTGGATCGAATTTTGCTCCGTGGGCACCTAGGCACTGCACTCCAGTCTCTAACCCCCATACATTGCTCTTCTACTTTGCTCATTTCATTACTTCTCAAGCTTTAATGAATCTTCAAATCTAAATATCGCAAAATACATCACAAACACCTTCCAAAAGTGTAAAATTAAAATAAGATCATACTAAAATAAAACATATATGATCACGTTTTCAATAGACATCAATTGTATGTTATGTGCGTGTTGCATCATTTTTGGGGTGTTGTCGCATCATCTTTAGTATATGTTTTACACAGTATTTTAGAATGTGTTGTTCCATAAGTTTTTTTGTTATCATGTAAGGTTGGTTGTTGATCTGTGCAATTTTTCTTTACTCCATAACATAAATCGGGATTCTACAATATATACCGTAATGTGGTTTTGTTGCAATAAGCACGGGGCAACAGATGATGGATAAAGACGGCTGGTGAGTGGTGGCAGACAATGGTTGTCGATTGCAGAAGTTGATGACATTTGTTGGAACTTTAATGTAGAACACTTGACCACTTCCGCTTCGAATCAAAGCTTCGGACTTCCTTAGGCTCAAAGTCTATGTCTCCTCTCTTAAAGAAGGTGTGTCTCTATTTATGGAGTCTCAGAAATATCTCTGCAAATAAATAAAAAAATCATACCACTTATCAGACTATCCAAAGAGATTCCCTCATTTATACAATATTTCGTAGATATTTTTGTGTCTTAAAAATGTTAGAATAGATTGATATTGGACTCGTTAGATTCGTCGTGTCAAAACTTTCAATTAAACCATAAGTTTGTTGTATTTGGAATACATTTGACTTTTTGATTGAGCACTAGAGGTTCCCAAAATATCTTAACCACTCGATATGGCCTTGATTTACATTGGATTGGACCAAATTCATTATCATTGTGTTTTTCTTGTCAAATAAGTAAATTTGACTGTAAATTTGTTGAAATTGAAGTTATTGATGTTTTTTTTATCTGAGTTTGAACATTTTTTGCAACGAAAATGTCGCGAGATTTATGTTTATCTCCTTGAGATTCATGCAATTGTCAAATGATTAAATTCATCACACAAAGTTATTTTTAAAATTATATATATATATATATATATATATATATATATATATATATATATATATATATATATATATATATATATATATATATATATATATNTATATATATATATATATATATATATATATATATATATATATATATATATATATATATATATATATATATATATATATATATATATATATGAGGATTGAATATTCATTTTTACATAAATAATTACATGAACTTTATATCTTTTATTACCCATATCTGTGTTTAGGTAAATGATTAGATTTAAAATAATTTATTTTAGCCTATAAATTATAATTTATTTATTAATAGAACAGTAAATTATATAAATACTATAAAATTATGCTAAAAAGGTTGTATTTGACCTAAATAATTGTTATTTTGATTGCAAAATGCCTATTTAACCTCTGACCCGATCGATGTTTCTTTGAATAAGTTAAACAAAAATTTAATCATTTTTTTTTAAGAAGGCTTTAAATTTTTTCGATGACTCACACAGCCCAAGCAATTTCAAATAAGGTTGAAACAAGTTGGGAACATAGTTCGAATAAAGCTCAAATATGCTTCTGAAATAGCTCAAATAACTTGTACATCTGATATTGTTGAAGTCAAATTTATCTGTAAATCACGCTCAATAATTAGAGTATAAGTAGCAAGAGATAAAGAAACATAAAGAGAGAGAGTGAACAATGAAGAATAGTGATTATTTGAGTCTAATTCATAAAATGATTTTTTAATTGTAAATAAGAGGGCATAACAATGATATTACATTTTGTACATACTTGAAAGGGGTTCGTACTATGATATTTTTGGTATTTTACATGTATGAGTTTGTCGTCTGGTTACTTTCTTGCTTGACCGGCTAAGCTTAATTGGCTCCGGGTCGGCAGCTCGGACTACTGAATTTGGTCGATCATTCAGGTCAGGTCAATCATTCAGGTTGGGTCCATTGTCTATGCTAGGTCGGTTGTCCATTATGAGTCGGTCATTTGGTCTGGACAGGCTAGCTCGATTTTAATGTTCGAGCTGTCTTAGTTGTGGTTGTCGTTTTGGTTGGGTCGGTCGTCCAACTGGGTCAGTCATCCTGGCTGGGTTAGTCGTCCAAGTTGGTTCATTTAAGTTAGATTGGTCGTCCCTCTAAATCCTTACATCCTATACCTTAAGTCTGGGAAGATCTCGGAAGAAGTTATTTTTTTAAAGCGCTTTAAAGCCAAGATAACCCAATTTCTTTTAATTGATAGAAAACTTTTTGATTGATCGGTCACATAGTGTACCTGAGGAGTATAAAAGAAGACGATGCAGAGGATGTTCTCCGAGATGTACATTCAAAAGAGTGTGGGAGCGACTCAAAGGAAAAACTTTTTGACACCTAGTGCAATAACAATATTAGTTACAGAGTTTCCTCATGGTAAGTGTGTATCTCCTCCCTTTGGCCATGGGAGGGGGTCATCTTATAGACACGACCATGGTGGCCAAGTAGGCAAGCTGGTGAGTCCAAGTCCTCTCAATATAACTACTACATTTCTTATATAAAATGGGTCACAATAACCCAAGAACACCACATTCGCACCTAAGGGGAAAGTCTTGCTGTGCATCCTCTCTCTTCTCCCTCTCTATCTATGTTTCTCCCTTATGGTATATATCGCTCCATTGATTAGGAGTGTTTCACAAGACAACTTCAAATTTCACATCTTGAAAAGTGCGGTGAGTGTGCAGCATATCATCAATAAGAAGAGGAGTGACACCAATGTAAAAAGAATTACCACAAAGACAATACTAACATGGAGTACACCAAGTGATCCACACAAGAGCTGATATGAGAGCGCAGAAATCGTGTTTTTGTTGGCTTCTGAGAGATTTTGGGTCTGAGATCCAACTGAGACTCGGGAAACTCATGAAGTTCATGCATTTTTAAGATTAGTCAGACACTCGAGAACTTGAACCCGGGCAGCAAGGCCGACAATGATCCCAAAGACACCCGATCAATCAAAATCACCCAAAGGGCCAACCTATGATCCTCCCTGACCGCAAGCTCATGTTCAAATTTTGAATTGGACAAACACTCGATAGTTATTTATTGTCCAACAACGATAAAACCATCAAGGAAAGTTTGAACATTTTTTGCTCAAAAGATCGACTCGAGATTCGTGTCATGTCTTAACATTCGTGTTAGATGCTAGATTTGTTGATGATGTATCAAGGTTGACATTTAATTAATTCAAATGAGGTCCATACAAACTATGATAATGGTTATAATAAAATTTGAAAATAGCCAAATATTGTTCAACATTATTATAACAAGTTCTTACCTTGTTCGAATTTTCTAAAACCTAACTTTGCATTTAAATTTTGAATGCTATGTTCAAAGCAGATGTGCAATTATTATTCAAATGAGTACCAAATGGTATAGTATGCAAACATCATATATTTTTTTTAGAAGGTGTTACAACAAGAACTCAATTAATATAACAAGCACTCAATTTGAGCGCCAAGTCGACCTTGAAAAAAATAATTATAGTTTCGATATGTGCCAAAAAGTCTTGGTGCCCCTCTTGATTGTATATGTTCATCTGAGTGTGTGTTTGATTCTCATACAACGCTGAGATAATAATTCACCACTCCACTGCTACAAATTTTCTAGCACGCATCAAATCTGCTGAAGTTCGACTATAGAGATCAAGCTCGACTCAATTATAAATTTGATCCAGAACTAAAGTTAAATAGCTTTATAGCGGTCAAGATAATACTAAATTCCAATCAAATTGTGTTTATTATTTATTCCTTGTGATTATATGCAGTTTATGTCTACATATTTGTTTTCCATGTGATTCAAGGCAATTTTACTAAAAATACATAAAAATTTACCACATTATGAATGTAGCAAAAGTCATAAACATGGCACATAAATATATGAATGGAGGAGTAAAACTTAAACAAATCATGATATCTTCTATCTAAAATAATAAAGTCGACTAGTGAGTTTGTTATCAATTCAATTTTGAACTAATTTGGTTCACTTACACCACATGTTTGTAGGGAGAAATTATTGCATACGGACACCGCATGCATCTCTACATGCGGTGTCCGATCTTGACCGTAGATCACAGTGATCTACGGTCAGGATATATTTCAGTTTTTTAAAAAAAAAAAATTAGGTGAGGCCCACCGAAATACATCTTGACCGTAGATCGTCTGATCTACGGTCAGGATCAGACAACGCATGCAGAGATGCATGCGGTGTCTGTCCGTATGCAATAATTTTTCGTTTGTAGGGGCAGAATCAGGATTAGCGCAAGGCAAACGAATGCCCCTATGGAATTTAAGTTTTTTATATATAAATAGTAAATTTTAATATTTTTTTATGCAAATTAGCTAATTTGGTAAATTTGCTCCTTCTAGATATATATTTTTCCCCTAATACTTTATTAAATGTATATATAATATTTCTAGGAAAAAGATAAATAAATAATAATATAATCTTATTGAATTTATAAAGGATAAATATAAGTTGATAATGAAATTTTTTAGGAAAATAATAGACAGGTATTATAATTGGACTTACTTTGTGAGAATTGGGCAAAATAATAAATTTAAGATGAGCAAGATCTTAAAATTTTATTTTTCATAAAGAAATATGAAAATATAAAATTTTGAGGGTGGGCAAGTTAAATTGGACTTTTTTTCTGTAAGAATTGGGTAAAATCATTAATTCAGGTTGGACAAAATCCTAAAATATTATATTTTCATAAATGAATAAGAATCTTGAGGCTGAGCAACTCCCAAACCCCAATAATCTCCGAATAACCTCCACGGTTTCACGTCAATAATGCAAAAATAACCTCCACATGACGACATATTACTGGAAGTCCGTACGGAGAGCTGCGTACCTACTTCGTACATGCTCAACTCTACGTGTGGACTCCAATTATATGTCGTCATGTGTGTAATATCGGGTCCACCTAAAAAAATAGAGTGAAACTGCAGAGGTTATTGGAGTGGAACTGCGGAAGTTATTTGGAAGTGTTATTCAAGGGTTATTGGGGCAGTAACTCCAATAACGCCGCAATAACCCCCAAATAACCCTCAAAAGCCCCGGTTGTTCCACTCCAATAACCCCCAAACAACATTCGCAGCTCCATTTCAATAACACCATGCACTAACCCCCACAATAACCCCTTAATAACCTCCGTGGTTTCACATCAATAACCCCACAATAACCTCTACTTGACAGGATATTAAGAGAAAAATTTCCATTGGAGTACGTACACAGCTTTACCTGTAGACTCCGATACTATGTTGTCATATGTGTCATATTGTGCTCACCTAAAAAAGAATTAAAGTGGAACCGCGGATGTTATTGGAGTAGAATTGCTGAGGTTATTTGATAGGGTTATCGGAGGGTTATTGAGGCATTAAATCCAATAACGCCGCAAAAGCCCCACATTAATCCTCCGATAACCTCTGCGGTTTCATTTCAACAACCCCCTGCAATAACCCCTAGCAATAACCTCCCAATAACCATCCTAATAACCCTGATGGTTTCAAGGCAATTACCCTAAAAAACCTTCATGTGGTAACATATTACTGAAATCCACATGGAAAATTGCGTACGTACTCCATATGAAAAACTTTCTCCATTATTATTGCCCACCTTCATTGTGACAACACGTCCCATAATTTTTTCAAAATTAGTCCCGTTTGGGGCAGCTTGTGCGTTTTAGGATAAGCTACTTATCCTGAAACGCGGCCCGCAGGCAGGCCGCAGGGGTCTGTCCGCGGTCTGCGTTTAGTGTAAAAACCCAAACGCAGTTTCAGATAAGCTGGCGAAAAGCGCAAACCAAACGGTATGACGGCGTTTTGAAAACGCCGCCCGCACTTATAAGCTGCCCCAAACGGACCAAAATTACACGGAGTGCAAGCAGGGATCAGTTATCTTATTTTCATATAATCCCCGTTAGCTTATTTGTATAACGTTTTTAGCAATTTTTATCTATTTGCCATCATAAATATTGTTATTTATTTTTATATCTTCATACACTTTTTTGCTATTATTACTGACATATTATGTTTTATTGTAGACAATAAGATGCATTTCATTACGCTTAAAATTGCTAATTTATAAGAGATACATTTTTTTTTAAAAAAACAATTATATACTAATTAAGTCAATCTTCAAATAGCCAAGGCTATTATAAGAGCCTCCAACCACATTTAATATGCCTAGCAATTCAAGTATTATGTCTTTAAGGCTAAATGAGTCAGAGTGAATTCAAACCCCCCGATATGAGTGGTCTTATATCATGAATCTCAACCAACTGGTCGGGGTACGTGACACGCGTGCATGCGCACACACACACGATATATATATAGATATATCAAAAATAGAAAGTGATTAGGCCAAAATGGAGAAATGATAGAATTTATATATCCTCAAAATATCACAACTAAAATAATTACTGATTTCTCGGACAGTATTAACATTTGGAGCAAATATTTATTTGGATGCTAGAGTGTTTGGAAAATAATAATATTATCCTAAAATTGGTATTATAATCTAAATAGAAAATGATTAGGTGCAGAAGGAGAAATAATAAAATCTATATATCCTTCAAATATCACAAATTTAATTAATTCTAAGTTAGGAAACATAGAAATATCTGCATTTCAGTTCAATATAGGACCAAAAATACAAGAATTTGAGGAACTAATCTCAAAATTAAAAGAAACAAGTTTATTTGTAATTGAAGAAATTAATTCTGATTTTGAAGAGATAACTTCAATAACATAATCTTTCAATGAGTCACCAAATGACAACCTTGATAACATTCAAAATGAATCTAAAGATTTGGAATTAAATATTTCAGAAATAAATAAAATAAAATACTAAAATAGGCAGTTGGAAAAAAATTATTACACTGGATGATGATATATGCCAAAACGGGACAATTAGGTAAAAATTCTACTCCTTTAATGGACAAAATGACTTTTCATGGACTCACGAGGATACTTGAAGAATGATGAGATTGTTGTGGTGTATATATAGAGTAGAAGAATGATCTTTGACGAATCGAAAAAATAGAACGAGAAGTGTCTCAGAAGAAGACAGTAACACAGCGGAACACACACATATATACTTGGTTCGACAAATTATCTATGTCCATGGTGTTGCAGAGGATTTTATTATCTGAGGAATATATGTCAGTCGATCGTCTCGACTTACAAGAGGGATCTCTTACTTCCTCACTCTTTCTTCTTCTCTCTCTACACCGAGATATACCAATAGGATAAACTTACAAGAGAAATAAACTCAGTTTATCTTCTATCACAAGCCACTAAAAAGAAGCGAATGAAGAACAATCTTCTTCTTCTTTCTTCTGCAAAGCACACCGACGCTCTGGAGAAAAATACCTCTCGGATGATTCTTCGGTTGTTGTTCACAAACTTAAGAGGAGTGCGAAGCAATGCTTCGCTTCGTGTGAGAGGAGGCGGGAGCGGTTCACGAAGAGGGAGGAGGCGGGAATAGTAGTTGGGGTCGCGACCTTTCGCGATCGAGAGCGGGGTATAGGTCTCCACATTTAACTGGGATAAGTGTCTCAAAATAGAAAAAAAAAAAATAATACTTGCTAAGTGAAACAATACTTGAATATGTTAAGCTTCCAAATATAGAAGCTATTTACAATTTAATTATCACCATACTTAAACATTTCACTATTAATGTTTTAAATAATGGTGAGAAAACTAAATCATTATTGCATAAATTAAGATGTAAAACAGTAACACATTTTTGATGATACAAAAATGTATTTATGTTAGATAAGACTCATATACCAGATGAGGGACAGATGCTGGAGTGAAACAGAGTGAGCCAACGAAGCAGAGCGAGCGAGCGTAGCGGAGCTCGTGAGCGGAAGCATCTGTCCAATCGGGGGATTTTAGTTATGTGGATTGGGGGTGCGGGGGCAACGCCCCCAACAAACGATTTATTGGTAATTTTGTAATTACATATTGTACTCCAGAGCTATATATATATATATATATATATATATATATATATATATATATATATATATATATATATATATATATATATATATATATATATATATGCGTATTGTAACCTTAATGGGTATTTTGTATTTTTTTTTCTGAAATTGAATGAAAAGTTACCGCTCTACTCTCGAGGACGTAAGCATCTTTGTCGAATCTCGTTAAATCTATATATTTTCTTCTAGATTTGCGTCGATTCTAAGTTTCCTTCGCTCTAAAAATCTCAACAATTTATAAGTCATTATGTAGTTTGGTGATGCGGGTCATCCTCATTAGAAACAAGTTTATTGAAGGTCTTTCTATCCTTTTTATGAAAGAGTTAAGAGAAAACTTAAACATACTTGTGAAATCATTCCATATGAGTCCCCAGCTCAAGCAAAAATTATAAATAGTTGCATTATGGTAGGTCTGGAAATTTGTTTTGAAATTAAACCTAATCACCAGATTAAAAAAGAGAGAATTCTCAAAAGAGAACAACTTAGACAATTTTGTGAGCATTTGCTTGCAACTTGTATGATATCTCCTCCTTACAAAAACAACAACAAAAAAATCTTAATCCCACAACGTGAAGTCGGCTACATGAATCCTTTTTCTTCATTCCGTTGTATTTAATGTCATATTTTTATTTAGTTCTAATAAATTAAAATTGTTTTTTATACAATAAACTTAAGTCTTCATGCGTGATATGTCCTCTCTAAAGAAGGAAAAAAAATTTTGGAATAAGAAATTCCAAATGAAAAAATACAGAGAAAATGAATCATCTCATTCTAAACATAAGTTTTCAACAAAAGCAAAGAAAAAATTTTCTGAAATTAAATGTTATAAATGTGACAAAATTTGCCACTATGCGAACAAATGCATACAACAAAATAAGCTTAATGAATTAAAATTAAACAAAATGTTAAGGGTCCGTTTGGGGCAGTTTATTTGGTGTGGGGACGTTTTGAAAATGCACCTAGCCTGTTTAGGTAAACTTCGTTTTGACAACTTACACTGTTTTCAAAACGCTGAAAACAATGTTTTCACACTGTGTGGTGACAGTTTTCTAACTGAGGTCTGACTTTTCTAAAAAAAAATAAAAGTTTGTAATAGTCACCGTGCCAAGCTTATCGACAGATTATTCAATAAGCTGCAGCTGCCCGAAACAGATTCTATGACATACTCTTTTGAAAATTATGTTAATCTATATTGGATCTTCTCAATCGAATAAAGAACATTTGTTCGTCATCATAAACTTTTGGTGATGAAAATTGTTGTTCCAAATGTGACAAAAAAATTATTATAAAAATATTATTGAAATGTCAGCATTATTTACTGTAACAGTTGATAAAAAACATCAATATATAAAAGTTTTAGCTCATGAATATGACAATCAAACAATAGATAGAATTATTAAGCACTTAAAAGAATAAGAAAAATGTAGAACTTGAGATGCAAGAATCGACATCTTACTTTATGAAAGGAGTATTTGATCGTATTAGCAAAAGACATGGATCTTAAACAGCCATTTCAGATCTTAAAATTGAAATTAATCAATTAAAAAGAGAAATCAATCAAATCAAAACCAATCAAATTGATTTGAATGAGCGATTAATTAATCTTTAAATTGAGAATACTCTTAATTTAGAACATGATAAATATGAAGCTATAGAACACAATCTTAAAACAAGTGTTGATACACCACCAACAAATTTTCATCATCCGACATGAATCTCGAGGCATGACACGGATCTCAAGATGATATTTTGAATCAAAGTTATCTATAGCTCTTATTTCAGTAAACTTATAGTCAAACATACTGGCTCGATGAAACGGACCTAATGATATCAAAACTAGTTCAATCCGAATCAAATCAAGCCCAGATCAAGTTATTAAACTACTTTTGGAAGATTTCTAGACACGGTTGGAAATTCAAATAAATGTCGACACTAGCAAGCCTATACTCAAATTGAGCTGCTCGACAAAACGAATCCAGCAAGCCTAAGATCACTCAATTCTGAAATCATTAAGATGCTCAAATGTCCATTAAACACCGTAGATTGAAGGAAACTCTCTGAATCGTCCGATCAAAATGATTCATATTCCTGTATTAATTGCACACAGAACTCTATAAATAGAGTTTTATCTCTCTCATGAGAGGAAGCTGAAGTCTAGAGAGAGCCTGAGACCCTGAGGAGAAGTTGCAGCTCAGCATCACTGTTGATCGTTGTCGACTACCGCCTTCGACCACCGTAGACCGTCGAAGACCACTGCCGACCGCCGAAGACCACTGCCCACCTCCCACAACCACCGTCGACCGTCGTCGATCACCGCCAACTGTCGTCGACCTCTGCCAACTGTCATCGACTACCACTAACCACCATCGATCACCACCAACCAAACGCCGTCAGTCGACATTGTAATATAAAAAATATTGTTACCATTTTTCGTCTGTGGGACAAGAGATTTCTGTAATCATCAATCAATAGTGAATTTCCGCAACTGGACAGAGCACCATGGTTTTTTTCCTTACGGTTTTTTCACGTAAAAACTTTTGGAGTCATCACCGCTTATTTTTCTTTCATCTGTGTGTATGCTAAACTTTCTTACAACACTAAAACGATAGTCTATTACCCTACCACCGCGAATTTTCTAGCGCGTATCTAGTGTATTTTTATAATCCTTTCAAAAATATTATTTTTCTTCTAACTTCATTATAAATCAATAATTTATAACTAACAATCTAACTACTATAATTGATAGTGGTGCACACATGAATTACATACAAAAATAAATAATAACTTTCAAATATTTCTAAAAAACGACTCAGAAATTAACTTTTATTAGCATAAATAAAATGAAAACAAGATATAAATTGGCAAATGCATCAAATTATAAAAATGATATTTGCATCCTAATTTCATTTTTACTTGTCAAATAGATTATTTTGGGAACACCGTTTTTAATAAAAATAATGTATATAATGAAAATAGATGAAAAAGATATTAAATGTCTGGTATAGAACAAATTAGTTTCATTTCAATTTATTGTAGACCAAAATAAGATTATTCTAAATGAAATGAATAAAATTAAAATTAAAATATTCAAATAAATTATCTAAAAGAAGAAGTAGAAATTAAATCTTTTTTTTATATAAATTAAAAGAAACTATAGTTCAACAAAAAATCAATAACAAAATTACTGATTTTCAAAATACGATTTGTGGAGATAATCCGATATCATTATGGAATCGTAAAATACATTGTGTTTCTTTACCTTACAAAGATAATTTCGATGAAGTACGTATTCCGACTAAGATCAGACATTGTCAAATGAATAAATATTATCTCTGATTATGTAAATTAGAAGTCATGATCTATTAAATAAACAATTAATTTGCAATTCATATTCTCCTTGGAGTTGATCGACATTTTATGTTATGAATGCCACTGAAAAAGAACGAGAAAAACATCGACTAATCATAAATTATAAACCATTAAATATGGCTTTAAAATGGATAAAAAATCCAATCCTTAATAAATAAGATTTACTTAATAAAGTTTCATAGTCCAAAATATTATATAAATTTGATTTAAAATCAGGATACTGGTAAATGCAAATCAAATAAGAACGACATTATAAAACAGTCTTCACTAAATAGTTTAGACAGTACGAATGGAACGTAATGCCTTTTGGGCTTCAAAATGCGCCATCAGAATTTCAAATTATCTTAAGCGACATTTTAATCAATGCCTAAATTACAATTTAGTCTACATAAATGATGGTTTAGATATTTTCCCCAAAATACAGACAAACATATTAAACATTTAAACACTTAGTTCACAAAAATAGGTTAGTTGTGTTAGCAACTAAAATGAAATTATTCTAAATAGAAGTATATAATTTCCTGATAAATTATTTGATATAATTTAAGATAAAAAACGATTGCAAAGATTTTTAGAAGCGATAAATTACGTTGCTGATTTACATCAAAATCTTGCTCTTGATTCGATGTCTTTATTTGGACGATTATTGCGTATGGACACCGCACGTAAATTTACGTGCGGTGTCCGATTAGGACGAATGAAATATATATATATTTTTTGTTTTTTTTATTGTTAGAGTGAGACCCACACTAATTTTTTTACGGTCTTGATCAAAGACCTCACACAAAATTTAGGTGCGGTGTCTGTACGCAATAATTATTTCTTTATTTGACTGCTTATAAAAGAATCATCTTCTATGGATGGTCATAATAATGAAGCGCGATTTATCAAACAAAGAGTGAAAAATATTCTTTCCCTAAATTTAACAAACTCTAATTGTTTCAAAATTGTCGGAGCAGATGATTTCGATCTCGGATACAACGATATTTTAGAACAAATAAATTGTTCAAAAGAAGAACTAATCCATTTTATCTCTCGTAGATGGACATTACCTAAATCCAAATATTCTATAATTAAAAAAGAAATGCTTTCAGTTCTAAAATGTATTCTAAATTTCAATATGTCATTCTTAATAAAAAGTTTTTATTACAAATTGAATTGCAGTCAAACATATTATTAGAAAGGATGTTAAAAATCTAGCATCAAAATCGTACTCCCTCTTTACGCGGAGGGAGGGGATATTGTACCTCAGTCGTGCGGTATATAAAAAGATATCGACTCAATTAAAATACGTAGATATATACCACAACTACGATGAAATAAAACATGATATTTTGTATAACAAATATGTTATAGGAAACATTATCTATCACTGTGATTGGAGACTTAACCCATATCAAGACTAGACATTTATTCTCTCCTCTAAATTACAACACTGGAATTCAATAGATTATTAGAATTATGCTATTGGTATGATGAAGACATTTTATTGGACAAATTCCAAAATGAAGTATTCCTGAATGTTTATTTTAAATAAATATATTCCAGCAAGGTTCTGTTGTTGGTGGATTTATTTCTGTGCATAGTTAGATATTTTGCCAAAAAAATCAAGGCCAAAAATGAATATTGGGTGGATTTATACCCAAAGTTAGAGAATGTAAGAAGTGATAATTTTTTAGAAGGTTTAACACATTTCTTTATTTGCAAGCTAAATCTCTTGGATATGGGCTTGAAAAATTTGCCCATGAAAATATATGTTCAATATACATTGTTTAAAAAAGCAATTTTTTTTTATTAAACGGTGATCTCAAATCATTAAAGAAGATAAATTAAAACAAATTAATGAAATTTTGCAAAAAAAATGAAGCAGCAAATATCCCTCTCGCAAATTTAGTAGAGACGTATTTATCTTAGATTTTTCAAGGATTAGAGAGAAAATATTCCCATGAATCTTCCGATCAAATCAAGAAGCGAATTATTCAAAACTGTGACTGACAACTCATGAAACTCTTCCAAATGCTGTTAATTCACAAATGTGATGGTTAGGAATCCATGGGTGATTCTGAAGGTTGAGTCGATGAAGGGGTACTCTTGATCATAGCCCATAATTATAAAGGCAGTTTTTTATTAAATAGTGGCCTCAAATCATTGAGTAAGAGAAATTAAAACAAATTAATGAAATTTTTGCAAAAATATGAAGTCACAAATACCCCTCTCTTGAATTCCATAGAGACATATTTCTCTTACATATTTCAAAGATTCAAGATAAAATATCATAATAAATATACCGATCAGATCAAGAAGCGTATTATTGAAAGCTGTGACAAACAGTTCATGAAGCCCTTCCAAACGTTGTTAATTCATAGATGTGATGATGACAAATCTATGGGTGATTTTGAAGATTGGGTCGATGAAGGGGTAGCCCAAATCATAGCCCATAGGCTCAGAGATCAAACACTAATATCTAATGATGGAGGCCTGTAAAAAAAAAATGACAAATATTTGTTTGTGGTTCCTTCCCAACATTATGACTAAAACAAATGTAGGCAGAACAACCCATGTATGCCAACTTTCAATGCAAAATTACAAAGCTTACATACGTGGTGGGGACCACCCTCTACTTAATGATTTTTTTTCTCTAATATTGTTAGTGGGCTATTTTTCCTTTGTCATTTTTGCTTTCTGGGTGCGTTATTTTCATGACATCTACTTTCTGTTATATTGTATAAGTTTTGAAGTCCGCATGTATCTATTGAAAGGTTAGCTTGGTTCTTCATAGGTGTGTAAGTTTGAAAAGAAGTTTCTAAGGACACAAGTCCTTCATAATAATAATATTATCTTTCGTGTTTTATTACTGTTATTTATCTTGATTTTCTTTCTTTTGAGCAATTTGGTATCAAAGCGTCAAGAACTATTGATATTTTTATATAATATGAAAGACTTAGGTGGTATAAATATAAAATGCAAGTTTTAAGTGTTAGTTATATAAATACATAAAAATTAGGTGGTTTTTTAATATCCATATTAATTAAAAACTTGATCGAGATATGTAGCCTTTATTTTAGTTTTTTCTTATATCTTTTTTGGAGGAAATGACGGCATTTTTAAAAAATTAAGATTTAATAAAGTCAAATTAATATAATAAACTTTAAAATTATGCTAGCGGTAGCCGCCCACCTTCCCGTGTACCCTAAGCACCACCTTGTTCCAGATGCCTTCGCAGGGCGCATTCCCCTTACCGATGCCCGATGCGCGCTTCGTCAGGCCCCCGTCTCCACCAAGAGTAGGATACCTTCGTCTCCTCCGCTTTCACTTTGATTTTAACCTTAAAAATATTTCTGAATTTCTGATTCTTTGCGGGAAGACAGGGGACCATTCGTTATATTTGAGCTGCTCTGCTGTGAAAGCAGTGGATGGGGTTAGGGTTTTTGACGAGGCGAACGACGAGAGGCCCATCATTGTGACAGATAATTACGACAGCTGTACTTATAATCTTTGTCAGGTTAGCAACTTTTCTCCTTTTTTTTTTTTAAATTTTTTTGTCTTGTGGAGCTATGGCGTTATCATTAAGTAGCTCTTTCTTGTGTTATTTTTGTCCATTGCTTTGTGGTTGCCACTTTCTCGCTGCTGTCCAATATTATTAGGGTGTATACGAATCTTGGCCATGCAGGAATCAGGGCTAGGGGTTTTTGCTGTTGATTGGAATTTAACTCTAACATGTTTCCTAACTTTGCTTATTTGCTCGAAGTCATGGACCCCCATGCTCCTTGCTTTAACTGCACACAAGAAGGAAAGACTGTTAAAAATTTCTTTGAATTGTTCCATATGTTTTGGTGGATTTCAGGGGAGGGATTTAAGAGCTTATTTTAATACTAGTAGTTTTGTAACATAAGCAGCTCAACCCTTTTCAAAGTGATGGATTGGTTTTCTTCATAGATTTAAAATATCGCTTAATCCTATCGAGCAAATGAGTCCGCGCACAAACTTGAAAGATTAGAGTGTTGTGAAAAAAGATGACAATAAAGTGAAAAATTGGAATGAGAAATTCACAAAACATAATAAAACACACAATTTACGTGATTTGACAAATTGACGACGTCCACGAAGTTGCAGAAGATTTTATTACTTTGACTATCAAAATAGTTTTGTAATATAAGAGCTTATTTTAATACCAGTAGTTTTGTAACATAAGTCAGCTCAACCCTTTTCAAAGTGATGGATTGGTGTTCTTCATAGATTTAAAATATCGCTTAACCTTATTGAGCAAATGAGTCTGGGCACAAACTTGAAAGATTAGAGTGTTGTGAAAAAAGATGGCGATAAAGTGAAAAATTGGAACGAGAAATTCATAAAATAGAACATAACACAGATTTATATGATTTGACAAATTGACTATGTCCACGGAGTTGCAGAAGATTTTATTACTTTGAGGATTACACCATTCGATCTCTCGACGATTACAATAAAACTCTCTCTTTCTCTTCTCCTTCTCTCTATCTCTTTACCCGAGAGCTACAACCAAGAAGATGACAGAAAAGGGGCAGCAACACTTCCTTTCGAAAGCCACCGAGAAGAAGGATCTAGGGAAAACCAAAAGCCGGTCTATCTTCCTCATGTAAGCAGAACTGTGAATTAAAGAGGGAGAGCCATCACATGCATTCAATTCTACATTAATTATTAATTACCTTTCTTCTACTGCATATATTTCCTTGCTCGTCTGTTTCGACACAATTCAAACATTTAGCTTTACTTTGCAAAAACCACGAAAGGTGGACGCTGGGAAGAAGCGAGAGTTTATTTAGGAAGAAGATAAACGAGAAGAGGGATCCACATGAGGAAGGTAAGGGTGAATAATCAGAAAATAAATAAAGAATATATTTCATTATCAAAATATATTCCATATATGCAAAATCCACTCAATAAGGATGTAGTGGACAGACTCCATATTACTCAACAATTCTTCCACTTGGAGACTGAAACACTAGCTGCATCATACGCTGGTTGTATTATCTTTTCCCTCGAACGTGATATCCTTCATCTCTGCAACTCAAAGCCACTGTCTTCATGCTAGAAGACCAACTGAAGTTGAACACAACTTCAGTTTCTTAAGTGCAACATCCTAGTCAACATATCAACAGAGGTTTTTGCTCACTCAAATTTTCTCAAACAACAACTGTCCATCATCTAAAAATGATCGAATGAAGTGCACCTGATCTGAATGTGCTTAATCCTGTGTTGAAATGCTAGATTCATGACAAGGAATATGATGCTCTGACTATCATTGTAGAGAGTGTCTATTTGAACCTCCTAATCCAATTCCTCCAAGAAACTCTATAACCATATCATCTCATTTGCAGCCTCTGACACTGGAATGTACTTAGCCTCTGTAGCAGACAAAGAAACAGTCTTCTGTAGATTTGAGCCCATCACTTTGCAATAACACCAAGAGTATAAACATATCCCGCAGTACTCCTTCTGCTATCAACGCCTCCAACTAAATCAGCATCAATGTAGTCTTATACCTCTAAGCTCTTTCCCGAGAAACACAAGCATATTTCTAAAGAGTCTTTTAGGTATCTTAAGAATCATTTCACAGTTTCTTAATGTTCTTTATCTGGATTACTCATGTATCTACTCACAACTCCCACTACATGGACAATGACCAGTATTGTGCAAACCATTACATACATAAATGAACCAATAACTGAAGCGTAAGAAATCTTACTCATGTAGTCTTGCTCCTCCTTTGACTTGGGTGATTGATTTATGCTGAGTCTGAAATGACTGACCAGAAGTGTGCAAACTGGTTTGACTTTATCTATATTGAACCTGCTAAGTCCATTTTTTCACATATTCATCATGTGAAAGCTTCAAAGTGCTTTTGACCATGTATTTGACAATTCTCATGCCAATGATTTACTTTGCAACTCCCAAATATTTTACTGCAAAGTGCTCTGACATCCGCTTCTTCAGATTATTGATCCCATCAATACTAGCCTCTGCAATTAGCATGTCGTCCTTATATAACAGTAGAATAATATAAGAATTGTCAAAATATCTTACATAGTAATAGTGATTTGAAAAAATGTTAAAATATAACTTTTCCTGGATGTGAAAAGTTGAGGGTTGCGTTAGTTAGTCGACAGCTAGCGTAAAAATTATCGTAAAAATCATGACATGAATCATTTTGATTATTGCGTAAGTGTCAGGGCGTCCTCTGGAAGCGACGTGCTGTATAGCCTGAATACAGTGAAAAGTGCGCAAGAGTCGCTACACTGGCGCCCGGTTGTAGTGCAAATAAGCAAGAGTTCCCACATTACGGACGAATGCGGGTAAAGAAGTTAATCCATGAAACTAATGAAACTAATATTATGATAGAATCTTGGAATATATGTACTCTCTATGGCAAATTAATGGAATTAGTTGATATTATGATTCATAGGAAAATTAATATTTTTATCGTCGCATTAGTAAAAAAGAAGTTGAGGATGCTTTAAAGAAAACCAAGGGTGGAAAGTCTGTAGGACCTGATGATATCACAATTAAAGTGTGGAAATATTTAGGAGATTTGGGAGTTTCTTGGCTTACTAAACTCTTTAATATTATTTTAAAAACTAAAAAGATGCTTGAGGAGTGGAGGAAGTGTATTTTGGTCCCCATTTTTAAGAATAAAGGGGATGCACAAGAGTGTGCAAATTATAATGAAATTAAGCTGATGTGTCATACTTTAAAGTTATGGGAGAGAATAATTGAACATAGGTTAAGACGCATCACAAAGCTTTCTCATAATCAATTTGGATTTATGCCGGGCAGGTCTACCATGGAAGCTATACATTTATTGAGAGATTTGATGGAGAAGTTCAGAGATAATAAGTAGAATCTACATTTGATTTTCATTGATTTAGAAAAAAGCTTACGATAATGTTCCAAGAGATATCCTTTGGAGAGTTCTTGAGAAGAAAAGTGTTGATATGACTTATATTCAAGTCATTAAAGATATTTATACTAGAGATGTTACTTGTGTTCAAACTGAAGGAGGATTGACCAAATATTTTCCTATGTCTGTTGGATTACATCAGAGATCGGTTTTAAGCCCATATCTTTTTGCTTTAGTCATGGATGGTCTTACTGGACATCTATAGGAGGATGTACGTTGGTGTATGCTTTTTGCTGATGATATCCTTCTCGTGGATAAATCGAGAGAAAAACCAGGAAAAACTTGAATTATGGAGGTCTACATTTGAGTCAAAAGACCTTCATTTAAGTAGAACTAAAACTAAATACATGAAATGTAATTTTAGTAGTAATAGCTCTAGTGACAAAAGTGTGAACTTGGGTGATCAAATTATTAAAAAGTGTGAACGATTTAGATATCTTGGGTTTGTTGTTCAAAGCGATGGTGATGTAGATGGGGATGTTAATAGTAGAATTCAAGTTGGTTGGTTGAAGTGGAAGAATGCTTCGGGCCTTTTGTGTGATAAAAAAGTACCGCTTAGACTGAAAGGAAAATTTTATAAAACGATGGTGAGACCTGCAATGCTCTATGGCGCTGAATGTTGGCCTTTAAGAGAGAAGCATAATAATAAGTTAAGTGTTGCCGAGATGAGAATGATTAGGTGGATGAGTGGCTTTACACTTAGAGACAAAATGCGAAATGAATATATTTGTGATAGGGTTGGTGTAGCTCCTGTGACAGACAAAATTTGAGAAAGTCGTCTTAGTTGGTTTGGTCACATTAAACGTCGACCATTTGATGATCCGATTAGGAGAGTAAATGTTTTAGATTCGACTTGTGTTAAGAAAGACAGAGGTAGACCTAGGAAAACTTGGGCTTATTGTATAAAAATTGATCTTAATTTACTAGATCTAAATGAAAATATGACACTAAATAGGACGCAATGGAGAAAAATGATTTATGTAGCCGACCCCACGTAGTGGAATTAAAGCTTTGTTGTTGTTGTTGTTGTTGTTATAGTAATAGTGATTTTCCTGACATCTGTTATGCCTTGCATTGCGTATGAATTTATCAAATTTCTTGTACTACTGTCTAGAAGCTTGTTTCAGACCATACAAGCTCTTTTTCAATCTACAAACTGAATCTTTCTTTTCTTGTATCACAAATCTTTCAGGTTGGTGCATGTAGATGTTTTCTTCAATATCTTAATGAAAAAAAACTGTATTCACATCTAACTGCCCAAGGAATAGGTCTTTGGTAGCCACCATGGGCAGTACAATTCTGCTGGTTATGAGCTTCACCACAAGAGAAAATATCACAAAATAATCAATGCCTTGCTTTTGCTGAAAGCCTTTTACTACAAGTCTAATCTTGTACCTCTTATTGCCATCATGTTTAGTCTTCACCCTGTACACTCACTTGTTGTGCAATGTCTTCTTCTCTGGTGGAAGTTCTTTTAACTCCCATGTCTGATTTTCTTGTAGAGAATCCATCTCTTTACTCATGGTCTGCTCTCACTTGCTTAAATTTTTATATTGCAAAGTTTTCTTATAACTCTGTGGTTCTCCAACATCTGTTAACAGAATGTAGTTCAAGCTCGATGAGTAATGCTGAGGATAACGTTTATTTTTGACTGACCTGCAAATTGTAGTTGTAGGGGTGGACGACTCTGAAATTAACTGCAAAATAATAAAAATGGATGCCTCAGACCTACTCTCATTACTTTCATCACTGCCCTGCGCTGTAATCTTTGGTAGATCATCAAACCTTACCATCTCGGATTCCTGAGCCACTTCAGAACCTGTAATGGACCTGTCCTTGTACATGATTTTTTCATTGAAAATCACATTCTTGCTTCTTATGATATTACGATCATGATTGTCCCAGATATGATAACCAAATGCTTTGTCTCCATAATCAATGAAATAACATTTATTTGACTTAGCCTCAAGCTTGCTATGAGCCTCAGGATTAATAAGAACATAAGAGAGATAACCAAAAGTTTTAAGGTGAGAAAATTTGACATCTTTTCCTCAACAAAACTCCTCAGACAATTTACAGTCTAATGGAACAAATGACTCCCTGTCGATCAGGTAAACTGTAGTGTTGACCGCTTATGCCCGGGAAGTTGGTACTTGTCCGACGTGCAATCTCATGCTTCTAGCTTATTAATGGTCTTGTTCATACGTTCTGCAACTCCATTTTGCTGTGGTGTTCCCAGAATGATCTTCTCCATTCTGATGACCTGAACTGCACGGTACTCTTTGAACCCACCATCACCACCACCATTATCAGATCTCAAACATTTCAGTTTTAAGCCTGTCCCTGTCTCGACCATGACTTTCCAAGTTTTGAACCGTTAAATACATCAAATTTATGCTTAAAAAAATAAGCCCCATACCTTTCTGTTATGGTCTTCAATGAACGTGACATTGTAAAGAGAGTATCTAAGAGATGTTACTGGGGAATATCTCCACACATCTGTGTGTAGAAGTTCTAGTTTTTCTGCCTTTGACACTTTACCACTTTTCAAGAAACCGATCTTCTTTTGTTTCACTATAGTACAACTCTACACTCGCTGAGAGCAACTTACTTTAGTTATGTTAGCTTGCTTCTGAACTGAAGTTCTTTCAACCCATTTGACCAATGTGACTAAGCCTGCAATGTCACAAATCTGCTGTGTTTTTTGCAGCGGTAGTATCAACACTGTTAATTGAATCAATAATCATATATATTGTACCAGTTTTCTTATGCCGAGCCAGTACTAGTGCCCTTTTTGTATTCTTTTAGGAGCTATCTGAGAACACTATTAAATGACTACCCTCATCGAGTTGCTCAATAGAAATGAGGTCTTTCTTCAACTCAAGAATGTGTATGACATTTTGCAAAGTATATTTGTTTTTTTTAGAGACTGCAATGTCAACGCCTTCCATTTCTAGCATGTTTAAAGGTTCTCCATCAGGTAGATATACCATTCCAAAGTTACATGCAACATAGTTCCGCATTAACTCCCGGTGGAAAGATGTATGGAAGGAACACCTGAATCCAATATCTAGTCATCAAAAGAACTTTGAACTGTCAATATTAGTGCATCATGTATTTCTTCAGTTACAACATTAACATTGTCGTTCTCTGTTTTTTTGAGATTTTTGCAGTTTTTCTTTATGTGTCTAGTCTTTCCACAATTCCATTAGGTTGCTTGTTGAACAGGCCTTGACTTGCTCTTGTCTTTGTGCTTTTATTTTGCTTTTCTTATATTTGAGTTATTATCCCGCGATCTCCCTTTAGAATCAATATTCAGTGCTGAACTCAAACTCGAGGTCTCGCTAGAACCTTTTTTGCGCACCTCCTCAGTCAAAATCAAATCACGAGTATCATTATATTTTAATTTAGATTTATCTGCAGAATTGCTTATGACCATCCTCATGACTTCCTAGATATTTGACAAGGAAACTAACATTATCAGTGCACGTATCTTATCATCAAATTCAATTTCCAAAGATGATAATTGATTTGTGATAGTTTTAAAATCATTTAGATGTTATGCAACAACTGTACCATCGATTATCTTCAAATTGAATAAATTTTTCATCAGATGCACCATGTTATTCGCTGATGGCTTTTCATACATACCTGACAAAACTGTCATGAGATTTGTAGTCGTTTTTTCTTTGATGACGTTGTGTGCAATGAATCTCGACAGAGTTAATCAAATAACCCTCAGAACTTGTCAATCTAATAAATTCCATTCAGCCTCGTCCATCTTTTCTGGCCTCCTTTCCAATAACGGAAGATCAAGTTTCTTTCCCTAGAGATAGTCCTCTAACTGTATCATCCAGTAACTAAAATCTATGCCATCAAATTTTTCGATCTTTGATACATTCACTTCATCTCCAGCTATCGCTTTCCCTCAGACCTGAAACTGGCTCTGATACCAATTGTTGTGAAAAATAATGACAATAAAACGAAAAATTAAAACGAGATATTTGCAAAACATAACAGAACACACAAATTTACGTGGTTCGATAAATTACCTACGTTCATGGAGTTTCGAAAGATTTTATTACTTTGAGGATTATACTCGTCGATTTCTCGACGATTACAAGAAAATTCTCTATCTCTTCTCCTTCTCTCTCTCTATCCGAGAGCTACAACCAAGAAGAAGACAAAAAAGGGGCAGCAACACTTTCTTTTGAAAGCCACCGAGAAGAAGAATCCAGGGGAAACCAAAAGCCAGTCTACCTTCCTCATGTAAGCAGAACTGTGAATTAAAGAGGGAGAGCCGTCACATGCATTCAATTCAGCATTAATTATTAAGTACCTTCCTTCTGCAGCATATATTTCCTTACCGTCTGCTTCAACACAATTAAAGCAGCTAGCTTTAATTCGCGAAAACCACGAAAGGCGGGATTCTGAGAAGAAGCGGGAGTTTATTTAGGAAGGAGATAAACGAGAGGAGAGATCCACATGAGGAAGGTAAGGAAGAATAGTAAGGGAAGAAATAAAGAATATATTTAATTATCAAATATATTCCATAGATGCAAAATCCGCTCAATAAGGATGTAGTGGACCTGGCTCCACATTACTCAACTTAGAGGGCCCATGTTTTGCAGATATTTCATCTATTTGCAGTTTGCAAAAAGGTTCTACAATGTATTATTAAAATATTTGGTCCATATAACTTGTATTTTGTAGAATTTTAATAGATGCATGAAATTAGTATAGAATGTCATGCAACTTATGTATAACTTACATGGTCAACCATTGAAGTGCAATTGCCTCATACCTATAAAACAGGATTACAATTAAAAGAATCGATTTTTGTTTTGTAAATATAAATTTTCTTAAACATTAAACAATGTGATTTTAATCAGCATCCCTTATGAGATCCATCTTTCTTTGCTACAATAATGTTCCAAAAAAGTTGAGATGCTCTTAAACCAATACTTCTTGAAAGTTTTGATACATAGAGAAAGTTTAGCTCATAATTGAGAAATTTTAGACATTCCTTGATTTTGATTCTTAGTGGAACTACAACTTCATTTTTTTTCTCAGCGAAGATGTCAATTTCAAAGAATTAATTTTGGTTTTAGTTTCAGATATTTTAGTATGAAACCATGTTTTGTGATAAGATAAATGACATAAATGTATATAGTAGAGAAAAGGTTGCAACTTTCTTTATTGCTCTTAACGAGTCATTTTATTGATTTTCATGTCAATGCATTTGCTGGGAATTTAAGAATAAAGGCTTGTTAGAATTATTGAATTAAAGAAATGTGTGATTGGATACTGGTTTGCATTAGAAATAATTGAGCGACAAAAGGGTTTCTCGTCAAGGATCGGCATTAAGTCCATTTATTTTGTATTAACTATGATGATGCTAACCAATTATATTTAATTTGAGGTGCCATTGTATTTGTATTTGTAGATGTTGTAATTATAATTGGTGAGAAATTAGCTAAAGTAAAGAGAAGTTTAGAATAATGAAGCAATTGTTTAGAAGGTAAGAATTAGTTGATAAATAATTGCTTATATTATTTTGTAGTTTAACTTGATTTTATTTCAATTATTATGAATCAAATTTATTTAAACGCAAGCGTGATAGATTTGCGACTCTATGTGTGTAATGAACTTGGAGGACCTTAATTTCTAAATCGGCCTAACATAAAATAAGGATAACATGTGAACTAAAAGAAAATTTATAAAGAGAACATCAAGTTCAATATTAAACTACTGAGTATTTTGGATGAGAAAATCCATTTGTTGTTGGCTGTCTAGGAGTCTATGGTTCCTAATGTAGCTAAGTGATGTAATGAATGGAATCACACGAGTTAGATTTGAAATTCACAATTTCAAAGACCACCAATCAAAGCACGAATCCCTTTTCTTTTTTTTTTATAAACTAGTAAATACAAAGAAATTTGCACATAGGAACAATTTAATTATCTCCCAAACCAAAAAAAAATTGAAAAAGATTTTGAAACTCCTAAAATCTACTCTTATGCTTGCAAAATCATTAATGAATTATGTTCAGTAAAATAGAACAACAAAATAATTAATTAAGTAGAGAAAATCAGGCCTTATGTTTGTACAAGGAGACGAGTTTCACCAAAATTGGTATTCACTCTTGCATCATGCTTGAAGGAATCAACATCTACTCAAGCACTCGAGATTGAAGAAAATCATAAACTTTTATTTGGCGAAGTGTTTTGCATATATAACTCATAATTTGCTATCTGTAAGCATAAATATTTTAGAGTCGGTGGTCCTTAAAATTTCTCGAAATTCAATATTGTATTATAGATTGATAGGCACCAGTAGAAATTCATAGAAATATTGGGATATTACTAGAAAATCAATGAAAAGGAGTTAGTGACAGAATGAAAATTTTTAACACATTATCAAATCAGACAAACAAAATGGGGAAGAAGACATGTAAATAGTGCTCGTGAACCATCCAAGTTTAGAATTAATAAAGCTCTTGCGAACCATGAATAAAAAATTGAACCATAGAAATTTGAGTGAAGCATATTAACCGTCAAATCTAATCAAACTAGAGCATTAGAAAATTAGGGATTGCATCATCCTATTCTCATAGGCATCATTACTGGTGCGCTCCAAATAAATTGAAATTAAAAAATACACAAATAAAAGAAATAGTCAAAGCATCAATTCATTAATTTGTTCATTGTAGCACACAATATTTCGCTCGTGAGACCTCCAAAGTTTCATTGTTGGATAACTTATATATTTGAATATTTCTGTAAATGTCTGTTGCGCATCCTTATTTAGGTGGTACTCTTGTTTGGTTGTCAGTTTTTTGTTATTTTACCATTAAAAGGGTTAAATTTTTATTTAGGTTATTGTTCTATTTGAATTGATTTATTATCTACATAATCACCACTCAATCAAGTTTTTTAGAAGCTACTCATCGGTTCACATGTATTTAGATCATTATTTTCATTTATTCACCAACAAAAAGAAGGTATTGCCGTGTTGACTGAGCTAAAATTATTTCCTTCAATTTACTTTGGCTTACCTTGATTTCTTTTTCTGGCATTTAATTACTATAAAATCAATGAAAATAAGTTTGTGATAGTACGAAAATCTTTAACAATTTATCAAATCTGGCAGACAAAATGGGCAAGAAGATGGATAAAGAGAGTCCGTGAACCATCCAAGTTTAGAATCAATAAAGCTCTCGCAAATCATGAACCAAAAACTAAATCATAGAAATTTGAGTGAATCATAGTAACCATCGAAACTAATCGGACTAGAGAATAATAAAATTAGCGATTGCATCCTATTCTCATAGACATCTTCTTTGGTGCATTCCAAATAAATTAAAATTAAAATGTTGACAATTAAAAGAAATTGTCAAAGCATCAATTCATTAATTTGCTCGTTGTAGCACACAACATCTCTGCTCACGAGACATCCAATTGTTTCATCGCTGGAAAATTTATATGTTTGAACATTTTTGTAAATGTATGTTGCAATTCCTTAATTTAGGTGGTAGTCTTGGTTCGCTGAATTATGATATGGTTTTGTTGTTTTTATTATCAAAGGGTTAACTTCTTATCTAGGTTAATGTTCTATTTGATTTGATTTACTATCTACATAATAACCACTCAATCCAGTTTTTTATAAGGTACTCAGTGGTTGACATATATTCAACCATTACTTTTACTCATTGACTAGCGAAAAGAAAGCACTGTAGAGCTAACTGAGGGGCTGTTTGGTTTGTTGAAAATGAAGTACAATGTAAAATATTTGTAGAGTACTGCTATTACATTGTATTCAAAATACTTCATGGTTGTTTGGTTCACTGTAAAGTAAACGTTAGACTTTATATTTTTTTCTTTGGTTTGAAGTAAATTGAAAATAATATAATAATTTACTTCGGAGGAGAGCGGCAGGCGGCGACGACGGGGGGTGGCCGAGCATGGTTGGCAGTGGCGGGTGTCGGGTGGTGGTCGACGACCGAGGGCTAGGGGGGCTGCGGTGGGCAGCCGACAGCTGGTGAAGGGTAGTAGGGAGTGGAAACGGGCGATAGTTTAATGATAGTATTTTACAGTGTAATTCAAATTCTGTCAAATCGGCCGAATTCTAAATTCAACAAAAATGAACTTAGGAGTGAACTTTAAATTCATTGAAACTTTATATTGCACTTGTACTTCTTCTACATGGTAAAGGTTCGTTTGTTTATTATGATGAGAAGCCAGAGCATATTTATTGTCTGGCTTGCCGAAGTAATGGTTTTACTCTAATTGTTTCTTTTACATGCTTTTCTTTTGTTTTTTTTTTCTTTTATTGCTTTTCTACAATGTTATGTTATTTGTTGAGCCCAATTTTTATATAGTTTATATATTAGCATGTTATTTGTGAATAATTATGTCATTTTATTGACATCTAATCCTTTTTTTTTCAGCACTTTTAGTGCTGCTTGATATCATATCCTTGTTATTGACAATGATAGTTTTCCTGATGGCATTTTGGAGATTACAGCATGTACTGAAGATGGACTGATTATGGCTGCTAGACACAAAAAATATAAGCACATCCAGGTTCTGTACTCATTTTCCTATTATTTATAGTGTTTACTACCCTTGCTGCAGGAAGATAAATTTCCTATAAAATTAATGGGACATTTACGGGCATCTTATATTTTTACATGTTTAACACCTAAACTTTGATATTTACATACATAACACAATCATTATTATTACGTCAAAAAATATCACATTCCTAACTTTTTAAAAGTGAAATACACTTTTTTATTCATATGTTTAAAACAACCTTCTAATGGCATATGATGAAAGCAGAATGTAAATTTCCTTAAAAACCACCTAATGGCGTATGGTGAATTTGCTGCATTCCATGCTACCTTCTTTGAATTTCCTGGTCAAGCCATGCTATTTTAATTATAAGATTAGGAAATGTTAAAAGTCACAAAAGAAGATAGAAACTGGGGCCATCTTGTCTGACAATGACTTTGCTTTGTATCAACAAAGGCAAGTGGTGGATGCGTCCTTCATGATGATTGTACCTTTAAGCTTTAGCCAGTGTTAATTATGAGTAAAAGAGTTATTGTTTACAAATTTTGCATCGCACATCTTTTCTGAGACATTTCTTCTGGAGGCTTCAACATTAAAGTATGCCAAGCCAAATTCAAGCTCAATCCAAAACCCAACTCAGATTCAGCAGAAGGATCTGAACATGCATAAAGAAAATCCTATGGATCTAAATATGTAGGGGTGCTTGAGTTGAAGAGGACTTAATTGCAAGTTGCACCATTAAGTTTTAGGAGTCTGGCCAAGGCAAGAAGAAACAAATTTGGATCTTAAAATCTCTTCAGCTAGTTTGGTGTCAAGAGAAAGCAGGATGCACAAAGTCAAGATATCCCGTTTATCCATGCATGGCTGGGCAAGTCTTGTTCAAAGGAACGCTTTAAGATAATTTAAAGCTCTATCCATGTATCGAGGGCTTAAATAGGGTCCAATAGTTATCATATAATCTATTTACATATTCAGTATTTCTATTGACTTCTTATGGCTATAAATAAAGGTATTTGCAGCTCTTTTCTTATCATCAATCAAATGATATTTCTCTTCCTTGAAGTCTTGCTGCTGCTCTCTCTTACCTATTTGCTTATTGTTTCCTCTCTAACCTACATGGTCTCCTCTTATTTTGTCACACACACCCTCCCAAAACCTCTAAAAATTGAGAAGCTCAAGAAGGTTGAGTGGTGTTGGATGTCTTAAGGTGCAGGATTCCTAATTCAACTAGATGATATAAAAGATTAAATCTCAATAATCAAATTTAAAGTTCATGGTTCCAAAAATCAAGTTTTAAAATTAAAAGTTGCGATCTTTGGATATAAACCAAAAAAATATGAAAAATCTGCAACTAATAATAATTCAATGACGTGCAACCTATAAATTTAGTGAATAAATTGAAACCACCAAACAATAAAGGTTTATTAAGATTCTTACCTGAAAGTGAAACCCTATTGTTATAAGTTTGACTAATATCAATAATAATCTCAAGATAAAACACAAAGTATTTTGAAGAAAAGAATGAGGAAAAACTTGCTCCGTGGTGTTAGTTTTTTTTTGTAAATCGGAGTCACCAACCTGTCTAGTCCTCATCTTAGGATTCTCTTTCCCAACTAGCCCTCTCACTTGAATCGCATGAATAATTCAAAGCAGAGGAGGGGCCATAAAAGAAGGAATTAAGACGGAGATTTGACATATAAATTTGAAAAGAACCTGGAGAGCTTATGTGAGGTAAACCTCGTGCTATAGGTCAAGGGTGTACGTCCAAACATAATCAGATCGGGACACTTTGAATCAAATATCTATAAATGAAAATTTACATAAACTACACATGTAACCCGAGAACCAAAAAGAATATTTTTGTTTTGGGGTCAAGATCAGCTCCCAAAGGGACGTATCTCGTTTGGTTAATTACATTTTATGGAATGCCCAAAAATACTCTCAATTAAAGAAGTCTTGCTTACATTCAAGTGATAACTAGTGAGAGTACAAATGATAGTTATCTCATAGGAGCATCCTAATGCCTTCAAAGCTCTTACTAAGTCACAGGGCAAAAGGTGAATCTCTCACGATCCCAAATGGGTAACGACTCATCAAAGAAAGATGCTATGAAATTACTAGGTCGACTCGTAGAGTCCACACTATGCTTCCAAGACTTAACCGGGTTATAATGGTTGAGGCTGAATCACTGTATCCTAAATGGGCGGCGACCTATCCACAATTGTGGCTTACGAGAGGATGTCGATGAAGCGTCAAAGGAGCTATAGAGCTCCAAGTGGGCAAGCAAAGGAGGGCAGAGTAGTCCTAATCGGGTAAAGATAGCCGAGTTAGAATACCACAGATTTGTCATCTCAAACTATTAAGACCCTAAGTCTACCTGGTCGTGAATGTAGTCGACCCAACACAACTGGAGAACCCTTGTCAACAATGCAAGTCATGAAAGGAAGTGAATGTCGAAGGTGAGTGTGTGAGAGCAGTGACTTGAGAAAATACTTACGAAAGTTCGAAATAGTTCCATAGGAATTCAAAGAGTGCGAGGAGCAGTGACTCGGGAAAATCTCCAACATGCAAGTCATGAATATATGGGGTGCTATGCAAAGCAAACATGAAAGAGTAGATAGCGCAAATGTGAACATGCGTGATGTGATGTGAAGTGACATAAGGATGTCACAAAGCAAGTGCATAGAGTAATGTGCTAATGAGAGGCACAAATACTAACTCTGAGCGTGTGAGGACATGCTCACAAGTGCACGACAGGGTGCGAGTGTGGATGTGCCAATGCAGACAATGTGAAGAAAACATGCACAAATGCGACATGGGTAAATGATCGACCTATCGACCGGACCGGTGGCAGCCGATCAGTCGAGTGGGCCGAAGATGGTTGATCGGGTCGGAGCGTGCGACCGATCGACGAAGGATGGTTAATTGATACGATCGGGCCGGTGGTAGGCGATCAATCAAATGGACCGAAAATGTTCGATTGGACCGGAGTGTGCGACCGATCGATGAAGGATGGTCAATTGGGTTAGAGTGCGCGGTCGATTGGCGAAGGATGGTCGATCGAGCTAGAGTGAGCAGTTGATCGATATGACTGGGCCGATGGCGATCGATTGATCGAATGGGCCGAAGATGGTCAATTGGGCTGGAATGTGCTGTTGATTGACCATACATACAAAACCATACATTTTTAAAGCGTATTTTTAAAATCATGTGGTGCACACAAAGGAAATGCAAAAACATGCGATATGAGACCCGATTAGATCCGACAATGAATCATGCTCGTCTTAGCAAACTCACAGGAAACCTAGGGTGAGTGATGGACAACGGCTTATTGCGCGAAGCAACTAGACGCCCATCTTCTTTTGCACCGCATAAAGTGGGGGATTCCCCACGAAAAAGATTTTTCGTGACCGAGAGGACAAATATCGAAGCGTATCTTCGTCTTCTCAGTTGGTGGGTTTTGAAGTCCATCCGGATGAAACCACCGAGGCAAATAACGAGATTAGTACAACCCCTACTTTCTAGTTTTGGGCCAAGAAAGAAAAAAAATGGTAGGTTTTGATCTAGCACAAGAAAACCTCAACCTAACTTCTCTAACATCTAGACCTAGGGGCTCTAAGGATGAAATTGCGAGAGTTTGAGAAATTTCACCGACGCGGTCGTTGATGATGCGTTCTTTGGGCTTGTCCAAGCTACTTCCGAGATGAGTATGACGAAGCTGTTCCTTCTCCGACGCGGGGAAGAAGCTCTCCTCTTCGGAGAGGATGACAAAGTCAGATTTCTTTTCTAAAGTAGTGAAGAAGCTCTCCTCTTGGAGAGGATGACGAAATCGTCGGTGTTTTTTCCTTCTCTAAAACTCAAAAGAAGCTTTCCTAGGCTCAACTCACGTAGAGTCTCCTGAGAGGAAGAAAAAGACCTTGGAGATGAAGAGAAACAGGAAGGAAAGGAGAAGAAGATGAAGGACTTGACTTCCCTGGACTACTCCTTGAGGAAGATGAAGTATTTCTTTCTCAAAGTTCCCAGGATCCTTTTATGCTCCTCTGTTCAACTCTCCAAGGCTTGATCATACAAAATGAGTCCTATCCCTTGTTTCTTCTGCCTCAGGGAATTTGGAATGGGCGTAGGTTACTCGCCATGCCTTTTTTGGTTGAAGGACCAGACAAAAGACATTGTTCGGTGGTCCTGGTGGCGTCGGTGGCTGAAATCTGGGGACCGGAGGGCAGAAATCGCGAAACAAGAAATGCTTCTTAAGCTATTATAGAAGCCTTATTATGATTTGAAAGGATATTGTGGAAAAGCTACATGAACAAGTTATGATTGACGTTGTAGCTATCAACAAGTGAGCAAACACAACTTAGATAGCAAAGAAGTAGGGTTCTTTAATTTTTTATTGGACCACCAAGAACAAACAAAGAATATATTCATTGAAGCTTTCTAGCCTATTTACAATAACCAAACAGCATAAAAAATAACCCAACAACCTTAATTACAATCCAACAATGGTGTCTTCATTCATAACCCAATCAGAGGTCCAAGATTAAGTCAAAAGGAAAAAAAAAAAAACTATTAGTCAGAATGTCAACTTGCATCAAATTTTTTTGAATTAAAAAACATGCTTACAATTAGAGCACAACTATATATTTTTTTGTAAAATAATCTAGAATTATCACATATGAATTTATCGCAATAGCGTAACATATCTCTATGGAATCCATCAATACTGAATACGATTTTATCATCTAAAATAACTTCATGATCAAGAAACTATTAGAGTTGCGCGATAAACCATTTAATATGAATGCACAAGGAGTTGTAAAGAGAGAAGAATTTATGATTTTAGTTCTATGTTTATGAAATAAAGTCAAAATCAATATTTCGAAGATTGGACTAATGTCAAATATCATTGGCATCAGTCATAACACACTACATGGTTTTAATTATTCTTATCTTACTATTATTTAATTTGTTAAAAGATCATGCGTGAAAAAAAATTATAATTCAGTTGCATCATTGTCCTGTCATGTGTAGTACGTCTTGATGAAGTTGAGAATCTCATGTCCAGACACAGCCAAGGCTAGTTGGATTGCAAATGAACATGGTAGTTTTTTTGACACTGGCATTGGATTCTGATGGCGAGTCCTTTACACCATGACACAATCAATCTTCTCTAATTTGGCTACCATGACTTAAAACTTGTTGTCTTGAGCTAGGAGATTGTATTATGTGACAAGGGCATGATCGATGAAGTTATGAGTTATATTTTGGTTCCTCAACCCTTTTAGTTTGAGGGCGTTTGTTTCTCAATGACATGGGAGGAGATTTATGTTGTTTTTTCTTAATTTTTTGTTTTAAATGTTGTCTAATCCTCATTGATAGTTGGGATTGATCATCTTCATATATAAAGAGTTGAAGACACTCAGTAGTGTTGGTCCAGGATGTACTTTTTTTAATAGTAAGTAATATAACCCCTTTGAGTGCTTGGTGATTTGATGTAAGTTGTTTAATTTCCCATTAGGGTTCACCCTTTGTGTCGGATGTGGGCCCAGTCCATCAGTTGTGGGATTGCGAATCATCATAAGGTTGGGTTGCTGTTCATTGTTGTCGATCTCACTTCTCTATCAATCGAGCGACCTTAATTGCCTCTACGAAAATTCCAAGTTTTATATTTTTTAATATGTATGACTGTTATCATGAAGTGACAATGTAATGATCAATGAGGAAGTTTTGAGCAGGTTGTCCACTTTCGAGATTGCTTTCAAAGGCTTCTTGGCAATGATGGTGTTCTGTCTCAATTGAGTGAGTGCCATGGAGGGATTTTCATGTATTATGTTGGTCTGAAGCAATGGACAACAACTTTATTGAACTCATCCCATAAAAGTCTCTCAAAACTTTTTTTGTATTATGTACAATATCCACACGTGGAGTACTGTTACAAATGCCACTGTTGTTTATGACGGAAACTAGAATATTCAAGAACAATTTATAGAGATAAAGGGTATAAATCTTTTATATAGGTTTAACATTGTTGTAATTGAGCATGAAGTGATGAGGTTGATGAAGAAGATTATGATTTAGGAGATTTTGATATTGATGAAAGAAAATAAACTTGATTTATGATGGTGATGATGACGGTTAAGAACACTAGTTTTATTTTATCCTAATACATTAGACTTAGAGAATCAATCGTGGTATTTTAAATTTTAAGTGGTTGAGGGAATGAGATTTGTTAGAGTAGAACTAGGGTAAAACTTATTGATGCAAGACGTTTATAAGTACCCATTAAAGGATCTAAGAAATAAAAACACGATATAATAGAAAATGTAAGGAATAATAATGAATCCAAGCTAATAACTCAAAATAAATAGGAATTAATAATGACTAAAACTAGCCATTAATGAATATTCTAATACTCCCCATCAAGTTGAAATATAGATGTTAGTCAAGTTCAACTTGGATTTAAAATCGTCGAACAGAAGCCGAGAAAAATTCTTTATGAGAATATATGTCAGTTGGCCACTGGATGAGACAAACGAGATACAAATTTCCTCACACTCGAGATTTTCCTTAATTAAGTGTCGGTCAATCTCAACTTGCTTGATGTGATCATGCTGGACTGGATTGCGAGCAATGCCAATGGTTTCCCTACTATCACATAACAATTGTAGGAGAGCGGAGACTGCCATATGTAGTTCGTGGAGCATGATGTGATCATACGTGGTTGATGTGATCTCAACTTGCTTGATGTGATCATGATGGACTGAGTTGTGAGCAATGCTAATGGTCGCCCTATTATCACATAACAACTGTAGGAGAGCGGAGACTGTTATAGATAGTTTGTGGAGCATGATGCGTGACCAGAGAGTTTCACAAATTATCAGAGGCGTGAATCTAAATTCGGGTTTCACACTAATCCGAGCAACTACAGACAGTTTCATGCTATTTCACATGACTATGTTTCCCCACACAAATGAGCAGTATCTCGAGGTAGATCGCCTATCATGGACGGAGCTCGCTCAATTCGTGTCTGTGTAAACTGTAATAGAATGAGGGGTATGGCGTAAGAAAACAAACATGAGCCCGGTGTGTCTTTTAAATAGTGGAAGATCAGATGGACAACTTGGAGATGATACTCATATGGATCATGATGCGTGACAAATGTCAGGGCGTGTATGGGCAATGTAGATGGGTTTCCCCACAAGGTGCTGGTAGTGAGTTGTTTACAGGAACTACTTTTAGAACATTAATAAATTTGTCATTGAGATCCATCGGGACAACCATTGGTTTGCACAAGAGAAGATTGTTTTCTGTCAAAAGGTCAATCACATATTTTTGTTGAGACATGCAAATACCCTGGCATGACCGAGAAAATTTCATGACTAAGAAGTACCAGATAGATCCCAATTTCTTTATTTCAAAGGAAGCAACAAGAATGCTTTTCAAAGACTCTAATGCTAGTAGATCATTACACGTGAGAATAATATCGTCAATATAAACGATAATGATAGCTACTTGCTAGAGGAATGTCGGAAGAAGAGTGTGACCCGATTGAACCCAAGTGAATCCATGGCCTACCACCACTTTTGTGAACTTCCCAAATAATGTCTGTGGTGATTGCTTCAATTCATAAAGAGATTTTTG
This sequence comes from Phalaenopsis aphrodite, assembly GCA_003013225.1. NCBI lineage: Eukaryota > Viridiplantae > Streptophyta > Magnoliopsida > Asparagales > Orchidaceae > Phalaenopsis > Phalaenopsis aphrodite. Next base: position 732,409 of record NEWO01000149.1, on the reverse strand, counting down.
TAGCTTACATACTTGCCACTGGGAGGCAATGGAGTCAAAGTTTGGAGGAAGAGCCATATATACCTCATTTGTACGATTTTCCTTCAGGAATGGATTCTTGATATCAAGCTGGAATAAGCTCTAATCCAAATTCACTGTAAGGGATACAAAAATCCGAATGGTGTTTAATTATCATTTGGAGCAAAAGTTTCCTCATAGTCAACTCTGCAGTTCTGTGAGTACCCTTTGGCGACCAACTGCGACTTGTTGCTTTCAAATGATTCATCAGATTTAAACTTGATGCTAAAAATTCATTAGCATCTCAATTGCTTTCTTGCCCTGAGGAAGATCAACAATGTCCCAACTATGGTTTCGCTGAAGGGCATTCATCTCCTCAATGACGGCAACTTTCCAAGTTGGGTCTTCTATGACAGCCTCAATAGTCGATGAAAGCTGATGATTGCTCAGGGCCGTAGCAAATGCTCTGTAGTTTGGCAATGATCTGTGATAAGAAACATAGTTTTCCATAAGATAGAGAGAACATGTCTGATTGCGTAGCTTACTAGAGAAACAGACTTTCTTATTTGGAGTAGGATCAGTGCTGGGGATGTCTTCTGGAAGGGATTCAAGGTCCAACAAAGGGTTAGCGAGCTCCAGAGTAGGTGTATTAGAACAAGTGTGTCGAGTGTAGTAGCAGAGAGTGGGAGGATGTGCCGGTGAAACCAAAGGGACAAAGGGCTCTTTGATGGTGGGGGAAGTGGGTGGAACCAAAGGAACAAAGGACTTCTCGAAGGTAGTTGACATTGGGGGAACATTCACAGGAGTCGGGTAAGGAACAATGTTCAAGAGCTCTAGCTCTCCCTCACTGGAAGCCGAGTTAGGAAAGTAGGGAACACTTTAAAAAAAGAGACATCGACACTTACATAGACCTTATTTGTGGTTGGGTCAAGATATCGATACCCCTTTTGAGTGGCAGAGTATCCGATGAAAACACATTTTATGGACCTAGGATCAAGCTTACTCTGAGTTAGGGTTGTGTTTTGAATAAAGGCTGTGCACCAAAAAATTTTGGGTTCTAAAGTGGAGAAGACTATTGTTAGGAAAAGACAATCTAAGGACGGAGAAAGGGGTATAAAAGTTGTGAATTTTTTAGGAACTCTATTGATGAAAAAAAATTGCAGTAAGAACATCATTCCAGAAATGTTTTGGGATATTAGAGTTAAATATAATGGAGTGATTAATCTTGAGGAGATATCGATTTTTCTCTTGGTTACCTCATTTTGTTGAGTGTTGGTACATGAGGTATGATAGAGGATGTCATTGTCAGTTTGAAGAATTCACCGCCGTTGTTAGTCTGAAGAATTTGAATATAAGTGTCGAAATAAAGGGGTGGAAGTTTTTTGAAAGTGACAATAACTTCAAATTTATCTTTTAAAGTATAAGCAAATGCATCCAAGTGTGATCATCAATCAAAGTAAAAAACCATCGTTTATTAGTGTAGATAGGAGTGCGAGAGGGTCCCCATAAATTACTTTGAATAAAAGAGAAAGAAGCGGAAGGTGTGTAATTATGGATTGACATGTTTCACATTTAAAATTAGAATGATTTTTATTAGTAAACATCAACAAATACAATTGTTTTATATACTGAAAATTAGGATGACTTAAACGACAGTGTAACGACATAATAAAACATTTATTGGACAAATAAATTGCAACTACTGGGTCGGGTGTCCTTGTTCTCTGTTCTTTTCTCTTGGAAGAAGTAGAGTCTTGCCAACCTATTTAGTAATTCTAATCATTCTCTTTGAACGACGATTCTGAAAGACACTGACATCAAAAGAAAAATGAGTAATGTAATCAATGTCATGTCAGCTTACTGACAAATAAAATTTTACACTTCAACAGATGTACATGTAACTCAAATTCCAGAGTTAGGACATGTTAAAACAACATATTCTTTACCAGCAATGAAACTTTGAGTCACGTCAGCAATTTTAATAGTATCTTTTTTTGTGCGAGGATATTATGTTGAGAAAACTTGAGAGCTTCTAGTCATGTGGTTTGTGGCATGTGAATTAATGATCAATGGACTAGAAAGGGCAAAAGAATTGACTGTCATAGGGGTACATTGACGAACGTGGAAGGTCAACTAGCCGAAAAGGATTTGGCTGGATCCAAACAGCTTGATTAAGTGTTCCATTTAACTTTTAAGAGAATTGGTAGATTCCAGATTGTTTTGGGTAGAGATCGATTGTATTGTGTTGGATTCAAAGTTGCAACTAAACCCTTTGGAATGAAAGATTTGGCTGATGGTTTGTATGTAGGTTTCCTGCCGAACTTCCAACATTTATCACGAGTGTGATTGGATTTGTGACAGTAATCATACATGGGGTGACCGGCCCGAGTTTGAGCACTATTAGAGACCAAGACTGATACTTTGGCAGAAGGAGTGGAATCACCAAGCATGGCAATTCTCTGACTCTCTTCACGACGAATCTTAGTGAAAACAACGCGTGTAGAAGGAAGAGGATTTCTTCTAAGGATATGACCCCGAATTTCGTCGAGATCTTTGTTGATTCCTGTCAAAATTAGAACATGCAGTCTTTTTCTACAATTGTTTAGAAGAGAGATAGGTCGGTTGGAGATTCCTAAGTGTAGTCATAATATAGGTCGCATTTCGTCTATAATGCAACCAGTTCATTGTGGTGTTGGATCATAATATTAGATCCCAATTTTGCCTCCCTGATTTTCTTAGTTACCTGATAGAGAGGCGAGAATTAAAAATAAGATATAGTAGAAAAAGAAATGAATATTAAAGAATCCAAACTAATAACTTAGAATAAATAGAAATTAATAATGGCTAAAACTAGCAATTTATTAATATTCTAATAAAATCTTTAATTTAACCATCTCTTTTGTTATTTTTATTTTCATATATATATATATATATATATATATATATATATAATTTTTTTAAAAAAGGAAATCGATATTTGACAGAGACCCAAATATTGATTTCTCATGCGCATCAAGGCCCCATAATGAGAGCTCGCGCCATGTGCCTAACTATTCGAGAGCCCACGGGAGATCGAACTCGTGACCTGAGGGAACTTATAGTGAACTCCACCAACCAACAAGCCACGGCTTGCGACACACACATAAATCTATATATATATATATATATATATATATATATATATATATATATATATATATATATATATATATATATATATATATATATATGCATTCTGATTCACAACTTATAAATACTTTGTCATATTTACAATGAGGTGTGCCACATCTCACGTTATGCACTGTAGCTCCACGGGAACACTTGCTATTTATAAGTCTACCGCTTAGGTGATTTTGTGAAATCACTGAATCGATGTATTTACGTGTGTGCCGCTATCAAATTATTGAGAATTTGATAAGCATGAAAAATATGAGTTGGGTTTTACCATTAATTTTGATATTTGAGCGAGAATTTCAAAAGTTGATGAAAGAGGGTGGTTGATTTGTAAATAATAATATTTCGGGTAATCTGTATGTAATTGCCTCTAAAAAGTATCTTGATTAAAACTGCAGTTCAGACAAAGGAGCTGATCAGTTACCAAATGCTCCCTCCACATGCTCATAATTGTGTCTTTGCAAATCAAAGATGTACATATATTGTAAGGAGCCATCATGTTCTTTCATTTATGTCACAAATGATTATATTCTTACCCAATCCGTACTTTAATTACATTTGTTGACCTTTCTTTAGCGTTTTCTATCGCATTCTAGCTGTACTTGAAGTTGTGGTGGTTGCCTCACAAAAGCCGCTAGGGCAGCTAAAATCCGAGCATTGTATATTTTATTCTGGATTTACTGTAATTATGCCATTACAATTTTACCACTACTAGTTTTTCTTTTTTCTATTTTACCCTTATTCTTTTTAATGCATCAGATTTGACTATGCGTTCATTTCATGCTGACTACAATCTATTGCTGGGGGCTCCATATCATAATGTCCTATGTTTACTTTTCTTGCCGTAATAATTCAAGTCTTGCCACTTGATGAAAATTGTCAAATTGGCTTTAAAAAACTTCTTGAAATTTGTGTTTTGTCAAAGTAAAGAGCAGATTCTTAGAGCTGGTTGTCAGCTTCGTAGGGCCATTCCATGTGCTTGATTCTAGATTGCCCAGAACATGCAAATTTATCTGGACTTCAATTCTCCAGTGCTATTATTCATAACCTTCGCAACAAATTTCTGAATTCGTGTGTTTTGCTGATTTTCTATCTATGATAACAAGGAATGTGATCTTATATATGGAAGATTTATATACATACCACTTAATTCCTATGTATTTATTACATACATGCTATCTTACCCATGCATAAAAACGTGTAATTCACTTTTAAAAGTTAAAATAGTTATATTTTTGATGTGATGTTAAAGGTTTGGGTTGTATAAAAGTAAAAAAAGTTAACTTTATGTGTTAAATATGTAAATAAATAGGAATTGGATGGAATGTTACTGCCCGTTTATATATTTGCTAGTCTCTAAACATTACAATTTTTTTTTTCATTTTTCATAAATTTTTTTCCACTTCCTGCTGCTATATTTCATAGTTAATAGTGCTTAATGATCAACAGGGAGTACAGTTTCACCCAGAGAGCGTCATCACCACAGAAGGGAAAAGAATTCTTCACAATTTTCTCATGTTCATGAAGGAGTTTGAGTCCGATATGAATCCACTGTAATTTTCTCTCTCAAATTCTTCTCAGAATTTCTATTGGGAGTTCATTTTACAAAATATTTGAGAATTTTTTGCAAGAAAGTCTATTTTATTTTATTTCGGTATATTAAAACAATTTGTTATCCCATATGCACACTTGGATCTTTTTGTCTGTCTTCACCAGTTTTTTCTCTTTAGAAGCATATTGTCATGACTTAAAAGCGAGGAATGATTTTGGCCAACTTCTTTCAATTATTACTGATGGATTAGATACTGGGATGAAGCATTAGCTAGACAAGTTCAAGGTGCAAACTTGCCGCCTTGGACGCTTAAATGAATAGGCAGCTGAATTATAATAATTTCATTAATTATATATATTGGGGCATTCACTACATACCACACATTTTTTATATATTTACATATCTAACAGCTAAACTTTCATACCATCATAAGTAACACTCAAATCATTGACATCACAATAGAAATTTCACTCGCTAGCTTTTTAGAAGTGAAATATATATTTTCATGCATAGATTTTTAGTGCCAAAGTGTTATAACTAAATATCAAAATTTAGGTGGTATACATTAATGCGTAAGAATTGCGTGGTGTGTGTGTGTGTATATATATATATATATATATATATATATATATATATATATTTATTTATATAGTATAGGCTTAGGATTGGGATTCCATATAAGTTTTAAATTGTATGTGGTCTGGTTTGTGAAGCTATTGTTCTGGTCTTTATTCAATAGAAAATGATTTATAGATGAGTGATGCAATGTAATATGTTGCTATCATTGTTGCTAAATTTGATTTTACACGCGAAAAAAATGTGATTCGAAAATCTTTCCTTTTGGTCTGATGCGTCTGGATTTATGTCTTGACATCTAAATTTTATTTTTTATATTTATGCTGCCCAAAATTTTTACTAGCTTTTACATGCTCTTAGCGCAAAATATAATTATTCATGTATCCTACACCCAAACTTTAATAAGTACATTATTAGTGGTTCACCTTAGACAAACAATGACCTCTGAAATCTCTATCATTGTCCTATTGCCTTGCAGCTCCTCCGATCAATTGCGACATACAAATAGGGTTGTCAAAACGGTTCGTTATTCGCGAACAGCTCGTATTCGGCTCGTTCGTTAACAAGTCGAACACGAACAAAAATACGTTCGTTCGTGTTCGGCTCATTTTGACTTGTTATTAATTATATATATATACATATATTCACTACAAGACAACAAAGATTTATAATCAATTAAAAGTAGTAATTAAAAAAATAGAGTAAAAATTATTAAATTAGATTCAACTGATGTTTTAACATAAACAATAATTTTTAAATCTTACCCCAAGTCTAAACATCTTATAACTACTTGATTAAGGTTATCAAGATGTCTCTTTATTCGTGAATAGCTAGTGTTTGGCTCGCTAAACAAACGAGCTGAACAAAAACACACTTTTTGAGCTCAAAATATAAACGAGCCGAACACGAGCTGAGTCTGAGCTTGCTCGTGTTCGGCTCGTTACACCCCTACATACAAAGATCTCTCTCCTTTTCCAATCAACAAAAATGAACATTAAATCCTGCAATATCTTAAATTCTGTTTCTCCTGCCAATCTCCAAGTCATTAAAGAAAAAAATAAAGAAGAAACTCTAGATGTCAACAATGCAATATAAAAAGAGAAAAGAATGCAATATTGGAAAAAAAATCAAACTAGGGAAGGAAAAGTGCACTTAAAAGCTGCATTGCAGAACATATCTCTTCATCTCAATTTTGGCTGCAATATTAAAGACCAATTTAGTTGCTTTCCACATCAGTGTAACAAACTAGATTTATGACACAGCCAATCTCTATTTTACATCAAAATGTATTTAATGTGGTTTACAGCTTTCTTTATTTCTTGAATTTCTATTTTTTTTTTCATAACTTGGGTTATGGTAAATGCATGCAAATAGAACTAAAAGTAGGGGAGTAATTGCAACACCAAAAGTTTGGTTACATAGCCCTTTCACATTATTTAATTTAAAAATAATAATTTGCATTTAAATGAAAAGAAAATACCTACTCATTTATTATTCAATCAAAGAAAAATAGAGAGCTAAGTTAATGACAATCAAAGTCTTTGCTTAATAGCTTTGGTTATATGAGAGGTGATGTATTTTAGCCATTTTATTATATTAAAGATATATTGTACATGCATTGTATTTTATTTCATGAAATTTAATAATATTTATGTGTTAAATGATTTTTGTAATAAATATGCATGATTTTTATGATAATTTCAACAATATTAACTTTAAGCTCTTAATTAATTTTTTAGAAAAATAATCATGAAATAGATGCATGACACCACCAACTACACTTAATACATATGGTCCAATTCATGCCCAATCAAAGCCAAGATTCCTTTCTCTGGCTTCCACTACTGATAGAACCTTCTATATAACAATTGAGAAATAAGAAAAAAAAAACCTATATTTAAAAAAAAAAAATGCATCAAATATTTTGAATTGAGACAAATATTCAATATTATATTTGCATCTTTCTTATAGTTTCAAAATTATGAAAAATACAATTATCTATTTAGATTTTCATGAATAATGATATTTTTACTAAATAATTTACGGGAGTGAAGTGCTAAAATAATTCTCTTAACAATTTACATGGGTGTCAAAATAGTCCTCAGATTACTTCAATTGAAGCTCAAACATTTCCTATGAAAAATATTAGAGTTCAATTTCAAAGTAAAAAAGAACTATTTTGACACTTCTATAAACTCTGAGATTAAAACTGTCCAATATGTAAATAGTCTGAAGATTATTTTGGCACTTTACTTTTAGTAATCCCAACATTTGCCATTATCAGGCCTCAATTTTCACATATAAAAAATAAAAATCCTCAACTTTTTATTTATCCAAGTAAAGACAAAACTTCAATATTTATTTCAGGTCTAGAAATGAAAGCATTTAAGAACCAAAATACATTTTAAACCAGAAAAGAAGGCATATATACCAGAAAATATAGAGTGATATTTAAGTCCCTCTCAATGTATATATAAGCATCCAAATAATGATAATATATCCATTAACTATTTCAAATTTCTTACACTAGCCCCTAAAGTTGCCAAAATAGTCTACATACTTTAAATTTAGGTTGAAATAATTTCCATAGAGGACTATAAGAGCTTAGTTTTAATATAATCGGGACTATTTTGACACTTTTATAAACTCTGAGACTAAAACGACTCAGGACTATTTTGGCACTTTACTCTTAATAGTAATCTCATCATTTGCCGTGTCATTATTCATCGTGCCTCAATTTTCACATACAAAAAAAATCTCCACCTTCTTAGTTATCCAAACAATGACAAAACATCAATATTTATTTGAGGAGCAAAATGAAAATATTGAAGAATGAAAAAAGGCAATATATAAATAAGAAAATATAGTGAATTAAAAGTCCCTGCCTCTCCATGTATATATAAGGATCCAAACAAAGATGATATATCCAATAAACTTTTCAAATTTCTTACACCTATACACCTCCCTTAAATGATTCACAAAATAATCACCAATCAACCCCAATAACTTATGAAATTTCTTCAAACAACCAATTCTCAATTATTTCTTACTTAAAAGAGTGTTATTTCCTTTGAGGCCATGGCGATGGCCAACGTCTTCCCCGCCGGATGATGATTCTTGCTGCGGCGTCGCCGGTGACCGGACCGCCCACTTCCCGCACCCTCAAATTGCTCGGCCTCACGGGCATCCACCGAGCACTCGGCCGGCGTTGCCGGGTACCGCTCCCCATCATAGCAGTAAGAGTAGGTCATGTGCTTCCTCCTTAGCTTCTTCATTGCACGGGATTGCTCAGATGTCACTGTGATAAAGTCATAGAGCTCTGTTTCGTTGCCCTGGCATGTAGAGAGGTGGTCGACGGGATCGACGGCACAGCCATGAAGGATAAGGTCGGCGAATTCAGCGATATAAGGAGCATACTTGTAATTGACCTTATAGCGGCCTCCGGAAGTAGCCCAGTTGGAGCCATCCCAAATTGTGGCATAGAGAGACATGGGTTTGGAAGGGAAGTGACCTCCCATGGCTTCAGTTCTCACCACCTCCCTTATAGGGACGTTGTCAATGTAAAATCTGTTTAACCAAAATAAAAATTACACCATAAAAATCAGAACGTTAAAAAAATATGTAACATAGCAGATAAGATTTGACTTTAAGGGACTGTTTGGTTCAATAGTATAAGAGAAAAATGTTATGTAGATAAGAAAAAAAATGAAATTTTTATTTAAATATGTTGAAGAAAACAGCTGATGAATCATCTGCTGAAAAAGATGTTAGATAGCGGATATTCGAAGTTAAAGCCGTGATTTGCGGGAGCTAAAGGCATGATTTTTATGAAACAGTGTATGGAATTGAAAAGGACTGATTACAAGATCCGGTTTTTGCTCCATAAAATGGAATAGTTGTGGAAATCTTCAGTGGGATCAAACCAGAGCCCATAACGCTCCTCTCTTCCGAATCCGGTGCTGCCATTTCCATAAACGTTGGTCTGAACTCTCCATTCTCTTCCTCTGATGTTCCCCAAGAACTCAAAATCTAACTCATCATGGTTCTTCTCGAACACATCTCCATTTGACATCTAAACCAGAAATTAAAAAAAAAAAAAGATCAGATTCTGCTAAACAATCGAGTTGCAGAACCAGATAAATCACTTGCGTGCGCGTGGGGTTTTCAGAAGCCAGGAAAACAGAGAACAGTCAAAAAGATAAAGAAATAAGCGGTACTCTAAATCCAAAGTAGCAGATAAGAAACACAAAAAAATCGAGTTTGTTATGAGGGATTCTTAATCCGGTAAAGAAAACAAAACCACAAAAAATCAAAAATTTTTCATCGTTCTCCAGATAAAATCCTGAGAAACAACAAGAACAAAAAAAAAAGGAACGAACTTTGTTAATCAGAAGAAACTCACGTAGAAGGCGACGACGACGCCAGCCGCGTAATCTGAAGGAAGCTTTATTGATGCGCTGAAGAATCCATAGAGATAGAGATCCTGAGAAGCGAATCCAGCACCTGAACATCAATCGAAGAAGCTTCAGAAACTTCAAAAACGAAAAAAATAAACCCGCAGTCCTTTACCAGTTCTCTCATCCAGCAAGATATGAACAGTCTTTCCATCCCGCAGAAGCATGAGATTGCTGTCGCCGAAGAGCTGCGTATAGCCATCTTCGAATGAAAGCGCGCTCAAGCCCTGAAGATTGATCGGCGAAGGAACTCCGTGGGAGTTCAGAAGCAGAGGAGAATAGAAGAAAAGGAGGAAGAAGACGCAGGAGAGGAGTGATGATTCATAACCCATTTTCTCTCTGTTCGTTCTCTATCTTTCTTGTACTTAATAAATTTGATTTCTCGCAGAAAATGTGGAAGTAAAAAAGGGATTTTTTTGGAGGAGAAGGAGAAGTAGAAGGAAAAGGAGGAGCTTTTTATTAGGGCAGTCTCTTCACCATGAGACCAGACCTAAGACCTTTTTGCGCAACTTTTTAAATTCTTCCACTGAATGCATTTAAGAGATAGGTTAAGTAAAAAAGGCATAGTAATAAAGTAACAAGAAACAAAACGAAGTTAAAAGGCAGGCATTTTAAAAGTAGGGGCATTTACATACATATCATATAAATATTATCTATTTATATATCTAACACCTAAATTTACATATTTACATGCTATCTTCAATAGTTAATAGTGTCTTTTTAAAAGTGCAATACAAAATTAAATGCTAAGTTTATGACACCAGTGTTATCAGTGTAAATATCAAACTTATGGTGTTAGATATGCAAAATTCTCCTATTCTTGTAAATTAAAAAAAAGGAGAGAAAGAGCAAATTTAATTTAAATAAAAAATAAATTATAATGAAAGGGAGGTTTTTTTTTATGAAATTTATTAACTCAAAGGATAATGCTATCCTAATTTGAAAAAAATATTTGTGTATATCGGTAGGTTATAAGGAGGTTATTGGAGGGTTATATCCGCGTTATACCCCCTATAATATCTCTGTAACATAACTATAATTTACAAATATATGTAAACAGAAGCGTGTAACTTACTAGTTACAGGTAGGTTACAAATGTATAACACGGATATAAACCGCCAATACCCTCCCTATAACCAACCGACGCATACAGTTCTGTGTACGTTAGACAAATAATTGCTATTAAAAAAATATTTATAATATCATAACATTTTTTAAATATTTTGCTTTTAAAAAATAAGTTAAAAATTAATTTTGACAGATACTTGCTATTTGCTAATTTTAAAAGCCAAAATTGATTTATTATAGCACATAATTAAAGTTTTTTAATGACAAAATTGGGCAAGCATTATCCTTGAGGATATAGTTGTGAGATTTATTTATTTTAAAAGGTAATTAAAAAAAGAAATTCCGGCAGCCGTTGTCGTCTCCGATAACTGCAAAGAGCCAAAAGATCTGAGTTTTAGTTCTCGTGATTCTATTTGTTTGACAATTCGCTGTCAAATTACATTGCGACATGTTTCCTTCTTAATATATTCCAACATTTTCATTTATGATAATATATTCAATTACAAATTTAATTCTCCCAGCTGAATTTAGGACATACATAACACTCAATTTTTAGAAAAAAATATTACATGGACACTCCGCACGTATAGTTACGTGCGGAGTCCAATAAAATCACGTCACATACGTGAAGGTGAGAAAAAAAACTGGTCCGGTAACACAAGAAAATATTCCTCCCGCGTTATTCATGTTTTATTGTGTGTTATTCAAGATAAAACCAGAAATATTCTCATAACACAATAACACATGAATAACATACAATAACACCGGAGAAATATTCTCCTGTCTTACTTTGCCGAGAACATTTCCCTGTGGCTTGATTTCATTGGACTCTAAGTGCAAAGTCCTGATGTAATATTTTTTCCAATTTTAAAGTATTTACATATCTATCTCTTAAACTTTGATTTCTTACATTTATACCACCGAAATCTTCATATCACCAAAAATATCATTTTTTTTCTTTTTAAAAGTGAAATTTAGGTATGAGATATGTAAATACATAAGAACTGAGGGGTATGTATGTAAATCTTCCCTAAATTAATTCACTCTCAATGACCATATATAATTTAATCATATTATTGTTAGATAATAATAGAAATTAAGCTATGCAATTATATATATATATATATATATATATATATATATATATATATATATATATATATATATATATATATATATATATAGATATATATAATCATTAATTATCAAACATAATATCTCCCTCCACTATCCCATTCTATTATTACAGAATAGTTTTTCGCCCATCCTCACATGTTCTTTGTTTACACTAAAAGCAATTGAAGGCCAGTTTTGATTTGTTCTTATCCCTTCATCATTAGTTGTATTAAAAAAACAATTTTTTTTCTTTTATGCAAATCAATCCATTCAATCCCCTTTTTGTTTGTGAATCCCACCTGATTCATTTCTCTAGTTTGCTTTATGTAATGTTGCCTTTCTTATTTGTCTATGTGTACATGCATTAAATCTTATAATATGTGTTGAATTCTGATTTGTTCATAGATCACATCCTATGAATAGAGCATAAGTAAAGAGTAGAGAGAGTGTGAATAGTAAAATTCACATCAATCATGCCTTATTTATAATCAATCGTGTTTTATTCATTAAAAGTGCTAACCATTTATATGAGAGATTATACAATATGATGATGTTATTTTTTTTTATTCTTTGCTTTTAAAAGAGGTTTGACAGAGTATTTTTGGTATTTTGAATGAGCATATTGTCTGACTACTCTATGGGTTGGCCAATTGAGTTGAATTTGATCTATCTCCATGGGCTAACATACATTCTGTTGTATGGGATCAACTCTGTCAATTAAGTTTAGTCGATATGAGTTGGCCGATTGATATGGATTGACCATCGATCTTTAATCTACATTTAATGAGGGGGGCGTCTTTGGATGTCACTATAGAAAATACCTAATTAATCTTGGAAATTTTTGTTGCTAATTTTGCAAATTTTTTGTGTTGATTGGGTTTAGCGTGGAATTACTGTTGAAAAAATTATGACGTTAAAATTAGTGTAGCTAAATCATTTTATGTTAGCATTTGCGTCAGATTTTTATTTGTATTCGCATTTGTGTCGAAAAATTATGAAACTAAATTTGCTTCGGAAAAACAAACAACATAAAAGTAACAATGTTTTTTGCGTCTAATTTGCGTTCCTTTATTGAAGGGGTTATTGCAGCAGTTAGCGTTGCTAATTCACCGCAAACCTATAACAAACAAAACAATATAATAGACGATTAGATTTCCTCATGCCTGCACCAAACAATACAAGCAACATAACATCACATTTATATATCACCGCTAAGGAACCATATCTTCTGTGAATCGACTCATTCTTATATCCTTCGGTTTTCTTTTCGTCTATCTCACAGTGCGGTCCACTTTGTCCTTAGTAGTTTTGGCTCGGACAGGTACACTCAGTCTGAAAAGTGGGCTCCTAATCTTCTATTGGTGGGCTCTCTTTCATCATTTTTTTCTCTTATGGACCATCAGATCTCTGTAGGATTAACGTTGACACATTTTTTATGCACAACGTTATAAAACTTATACTTGTAACTAAAACAAATTTGATATTTTTATTTCATATTTCTCAAATTATAGGTGAATTTACATGAATACCTCCCAATTCCAATATATTTACACATGTAAAACCTAAACTTTGTTTTTTACATCTTTTCACCCAAAAGTTAATATCATATCAAAAATATCACCATTTGTATTCAAATGCATAATACGTTGATTGGAAGCAAAGTGAATAATTACATTTTTAACTTCTAAAAAGTGAAATACACATTTTCATGCATCGATAAGTCAGCTGCATGTAAAAAAATAAAGGTCATGCATTAGGATATGTAAATACATAGGAAGTGATTGGTATACATGTAAAGTTTCCTAAATTCTATATTTATCTCTCCAAGAAAAATAATTTTCTTATATTATTTTCAGAAAGAGCTTACAAAGTCATATTTTGATAATCTTGAATTTTTTGGTCAAATCATATGCTATTTTATTTTTAAGAGAGTGGTTGCAGGTTTGAACCAGATCCATATCATTTTTTATAATAATTATTTATTATTTTGTGACCAAAAAAATTAATCAGTAATTTCGGAGGTTTAAAATGACAATTTCTTAATTGCTCTTGTCATGCAAAACGTATTATTTATTCTAATTTAATCTAAAAAAT
>NEWO01000149.1:693911-705243 GCA_003013225.1 Phalaenopsis aphrodite | reverse complement strand
ATTTTTTAAATAAATTTTTGAAATGAATTTAACTGAATTTAACTTCAATTGAACTAAATATTATTTTTAATTTAATAATATTTACATTTAATAAATCCAGATTTATTGGATTTACGAAATTCTAATTAACTTAACCAAACACCCCCTTAGGGTCCTTTCTATTATTTATCAAATCATTTTCATATATTTCTGTTTTACTATTATTTCTCTGGTGTTTTTAAGAAAATTGATGACAAAATACATTTTTTGTAAAATTAAATCGGTTAATGTATGATAATTACAGAAAATTATGAGCATTTACATGCATATCACCTAATTCCTATGTATTTATACATCTAACATTTAAATTAATTTTTATATTTATATCACAAAAAATCTTTACTCACATAAAAAATATCATTTTAAATTTTTTAAAAAATGAAATACATTTTTGTTTTTTTCTTATGCTGAAATAAGATGGCATGTATGTAAAGGTTGAATTAAACCTAACCGGTCCAAAGGATCCAATTAAACCATATAAAATGTCAAAATAATTAGGTGCATTTATGTACATACGACACAAGACTTATGTATTTACATATATAACATTCAAATATTTAACCTCAGATAATAACTATCACTATTACTTACTTTTATGCATACGTTTATGATACCAAAATTTTATAAATATAAATGCGAAATTTAGTGGTTATATATGTAAATACATAAGAATTGTGTGGTGTGTATTTAATATTTTAAAAGAGAAAAATTAAAAGAAAGTTTATCAATAGTGTTAGTTAAGCATCATTTGAAGCCTCAGCAACATAATTGCAGCAGAAGCAATTCTTGGACAATTATTATGACAGTTAAACATGAAGCAGGTTAATGGAATCTAATGATGTTTGGTGGCTGCTGCTTTAAAGTTGAAACAGAGATAACATAATGTTAAGGGGGGGAACCGAACATTACGATATGGGCCGCAATAACGCACTTCTTTCCTGATATAAGTCAACTCTGCAATCACATGATGACATTTGCAGGAATAAAATTTAGTGTATTATATTATTTTTTCATTGTACATAATCAATCAATCATAATCAGTACTGTTGGCATCTCGATGCAAATTCAATCAAAGCAAATCCATCAGACATTATGATCCAACCTCTTTTTTGCTCATGCAACATCCAGACATTTCATATCATTTCAAAAAAATATCACTATGAAATACACCTTTTAATGCATAAGTAATGTGCTATAAACATAAAAATAAAAAAAATTAGGTGAGATGTAAATACATGGGATTTTTGTGGTATGCATGTAAACTTCCCTTTCATAAACAGTAACATCATACATGAAGAAAGGCAGAAAACCACCTTAACAGATATTTAAGGCAAGTATTTGAATAAAAGTTAACGAATAGATATTGCTGAAAAATAAAAAAGGAGAAATTTAGGAGTATTATGCTCGAATATGCAGCACAAAAAAGAACAAAGAACAACAAGAAGTTTTTATCCCACCAAGTAGAGTCCGCTACATGAATCTTTTTTCTCCATTGTGTCTTTTTGAGTGTTATATTTTCATTTAATTCTGATTTATTAAGATCATTTGATATACAACATGCCCAAATGTCTTTTTAAGTCCACTGATCGACATTTAATATAATCAAATCATCTAAGACGACTCTCTAATCTTGTCTATCATTGGAGTTACACCAACCCATTCATGGATATATTCGTTTCACATTTTTTTTCTCTAGATGTAAAGCCACTCATCCGCTTAAGCTTGAACATGTAGCACATTGATTGAAAATAAAATAAACATGACTTGCCTCAATTTTCACTCACCAAGTGCCCAGCTGCCGAGTTCAGCTTATCCAAATTTAAATGTGATCAGCCTACTATACAACACATACGTAACTTTTAATGATAAAAAAAGTTGATTAATCTCAAACAATCATCTAGTAATTTTAGTAAAAAAAAAATGGATAAAATCCAATTTAAGAGAATAAATATCGACATTCTAGTAGAAATTAACAACTATATATATATATATATCTAAAAGCTATGCCTGTTACTCTGTTAGATTACAAATACCAGGATCGTTTCCCAACATAAAACCATTACAAATTTGTTGAAGGAGAAAAATAATCAGACACAAGCTAAATCTACACACATAAATATACAAGTTAAGAGGGATTGGTTTCTCAATCACATTCAAGCATGCCGAAATAAATAACTAAATAATCAACAAAATAAACATAAAAACATATAAATATAGGCTTCCATACATAAGAGATGATATTAAAATCGAGAATATTAGCGCCAACTAGATATAGAGCACAAATGTGGGTGACATTTATCAATCATAACACATATGATATTACCTTCAATAATTTTAGTGTATGCTAGTTATAAACAAGATAAAAGAGCATAAATATAAGTATCTAATGGTATTTGTATCAAAGAAAGCTATGGGTGTGAACAATGCAACCGGTGAAGTCAACCTAATGAATCTATTCCACCATAAAAGCGAATCACTTAAATCAACAAACATCAAAGACTTACAAGATAGTCCTCAGACAATAATGATGGCGAACAAGAGGTCTATACAACGAAAGTATAAAAATTTAAGCACAATTAAATAGATTTATTCGATCGTAGCGGTGGCATAAGAACTTTACACATAAGAATCGCCATAATGGCATTCAAGCATATAAGAGATTTAATAAAAGGTATAATATTATAATGTTTAGAAGAAAGAGTAATGACAATTATTATTACAATGTTTAGCATCTAATTAGCCAGTATCGAAGCCTAATCCCCAACCGATTCTATTAACCAACATGCTATCAAAACCCAATCACCCATACTCCACAATCATCTTTATTTAAAGGCAAAGGTGCCCACTTGTTGTTCTGATAACAGGACATGAACCTAAAAGTCTTAAAACTCAAAGCTTCTTCAAAATTTCTAAGACTTGGCAAATGCAAGATTAACAACAAAAAATCTAGCAAAAGTGTTCCACTTCACTAGATATGACTAAAGGTTCCACAAATTTGCATAATACAATCTATATTCTAGATAGCAAAAGATACACAAGAAAATAATAAACAACCTAAGACAATACTTAAGAGAGATTGAGGAGGAGGTGTTAACTAAGAAGAAGATTTCAAGGATTATTCTATTTCATCTAACACTAGATTTCTCTCAATAAGAACTCTCAAAATGATCTTACAATGAAAAAACAATAAAGATTCCTTGCCTCTTTGTATTCAAGATAGCCAACAATAAAATCCATGCTTATAACTTCCCATGAATGATTTGGAATTGACAATGACTAGCATATAATCCGGCATCATATTGTCCCTTCTCCATTTTGAGATTCATCCATTGTTTTACAAAACACTCCACATCTCTTCTCATATTTAGCTAAAAGTATCGTTTAGAGGCCATTGCCAAAGCTCTCTCTTTAAAAATGTCATCCTAAAACATCAACATGTATTTGGTCAATCCTCTGTTTCTTCGAACATAAGTGACAACTCTAGTATACATATCTTTAATGACTTGAATATAAATCATATCAACATATTTCTTCTCTAGAACTCTCCAAAGGATTTCTCTTAGAACCTTATCGTGAGTTTTTTTCTAAATCAATAAAAATCATATGCAGATCTTTTTTATCCTTTGTACTTCTCCATCAAACCTCTCAATAAATGTATAGCTTTCATGGTAAACTTGCACAACATAAATCCAAACTGATTATGAGAAATCTTTGTAATACGTCTTAGTCTATGTTCAATTACTCTCTCCCATAATTTTAACGAATTACACATCAACTTAATTCCTCTCTAATTTACACACCCTTTTGCATCTCCTTTATTCTTAAAAATAGGGAGCAAAATACCCTTTCTCCACTCCTCAGGCATCTTTTTAATTTTTAAAATAATATAAAAGAGAATAGTAAGCCAAGAAACACAAATTTCCTAAATATTTCTACACTTCAATTTGGATATCATCAGGTCCTACAGATTTTCTACCCTTAATTTCCTTTAAAGCCTCATGAACTTTTTTTTTACTAATGCATCAATAAAAATAAAACAATTTATTATTATTAACGACATTAAGATCACTAAGGTCGAACGTAATTTCAGAAACTTTATCGAATAGTTTATCAAAATAATTCACAGGCCTATGTTGAATCTTTTTTAAGGAAAAATGATTATAAATTTTCATCTTTGATACATTTTACTTGAATTAAATCTTTACTTTTTTCTCTCTTTGTTTGACTAGTTTATACATATATTTTTCACCCTTATTAGTATCTAAAATTTTATAAAGATCACTAAAAGAATAATTTTTAACGTCACACATTGGTCTCTTAGACTCCCTACCGGTTATTTAATATTTTTCCCAATTCTCTAGGCATTTACATTTAAACCAATTTTTATAATATTTTTTATATTTTATCTTTTCTTACACATTATTATTCCACCACTAACTATTTTATAAAAATGTTTCTTTTTTATTCTTCAAGTACATCTTTTGTCATTTGTTCGATAGTGTTTGTTAGTTTATCTCACATAGAATTTGTTTCTTCATAAACATCCAAAATTTTAAATCCTAAAGTTTACTCATAAAAATAATATTATTTGTCTTTTAGATGTCCATCTAATTCTATGACAATGATTCCTAGTANAACTGATTATGAGAAATCTTTGTAATACGTCTTAGCCTATGTTCAATTACTCTCTCCCATAATTTTAACGAATTACACATCAACTTAATTCCTCTCTAATTTACACACCCTTTTGCATCTCCTTTATTCTTAAAAATAGGGAGCAAAATACCCTTTCTCCACTCCTCAGGCTTCTTTTTAATTTTTAAAATAATATAAAAGAGAATAGTAAGCCAAGAAACACAAATTTCCTAAATATTTCTACACTTCAATTTGGATATCATCAGGTCCTACAGATTTTCTACCCTTAATTTCCTTTAAAGCCTCATGAACTTTTTTTTTACTAATGCATCAATAAAAATAAAACAATTTATTATTATTAACGACATTAAGATCACTAAGGTCGAACGTAATTTCAGAAACTTTATCGAATAGTTTATCAAAATAATTCACAGGCCTATGTTGAATCTTTTTTAAGGAAAAATGATTATAAATTTTCATCTTTGATACATTTTACTTGAATTAAATCTTTACTTTTTTCTCTCTTTGTTTGACTAGTTTATACATATATTTTTCACCCTTATTAGTATCTAAAATTTTATAAAGATCACTAAAAGAATAATTTTTAACGTCACACATTGGTCTCTTAGACTCCCTACCGGTTATTTAATATTTTTCCCAATTCTCTAGGCATTTACATTTAAACCAATTTTTATAATAATTTTTTATATTTTATCTTTTCTTACACATTATTATTCTACCACTAACTATTTTATAAAAATGTTTCTTTTTTATTCTTCAAGTACATCTTTTGTCATTTGTTCGATAGTGTTTGTTAGTTTATCTCACATAGAATTTGTTTCTTCATAAACATCCAAAATTTTAAATCCTAAAGTTTACTCATAAAAATAATATTATTTGTCTTTTAGATGTCCATCTAATTCTATGACAATGATTCCTAGTATTTTTATCTTGCAACTCTTCATCTTAAAATCCAAAACTAGTAATCGATGTTGAGTACTTAAATTCTCACTTGAAACAACCTCACAATCTTTACATTCTCAACGATATCTTCTTCTCATAAAAAAATAATCAATTTGTGTTTTATTAGATTCATTCATATAAATAATAATATGCTCACATCTTTTCTTAAATAAAGTACTAGCAATAACAAAATCATAAGCTAAAACAAAATCTAATAAGACTTTACCTTCTTCATTAATCACTCCAAAATTGTAGCCATCATGAATATTTCTAAAATCTTCTATCCTTCTACTGATATGTCCATTTAAATCTCCTCTCATAAAAATTCTTTCTTCAAGAGTTATTATTTGTATTAATTCTTCTAGATCATTCTAAAATTTTTCTTTAGAACATATATCTAAACCTACTTAAGGAGCATAAGTACTTATAATATTAAAAATCTTAGTATCAACAATAATCTTAAAGACTATAATTCTATCTCCAATTCTATTAATTTTAATAGCATTATCTTTCAAACTCTTATCTATAATTACACCTACACCATTAGTGCCCCTCCTACCTAAATATCAAATTTTAAAACTTAAGCTATCAAACTCTTTAGCCTTTTCTTCAACCCATTTAGTTTCTTGAATACATAAGATATATATCTTTCTATGAAAAATAATATCAACTAATTACATTAATTTATCAATGAGAGTACCTATATTTGAAGATTTTATTCTAATATTAGTTTCATGAACTAACTTCTTTACCGACATTCGTCTGAGAACCCTTGTTTATTTGACACTGTATCCAACGTTGGTTTAACGACCCTTGCACATTTTCATTACATTCAGGTCACATTCCAAGTCGGTTGTAGGAGACATTCTAGCATTTACACAATTATCAAAAGGGGTTCACATCATGATTTTTCGATAAATTTACGCTAGTTGTGGACTACCTAACACAACTCTCCATTTTTTACATCCGGGGCTTGGGACCCGGCAATGACATCTCTTGGCTATAAAAAAAAAAAAAATTTAAAATGTTAAAAAATCATCTTTACTTAAGGTTCAATAATTTCTCACAATTGCTCAAGGTGCTCAATTGGAGATTCACTAAATATATGTATATCATCAAATAGGCAATCACAATTATTCATATACAAGGGGTTAAATTTTGATTCACAAGCTCATGAAGGTGCTATGGGGTAAAACAACAAATAAAATGATAAATCAATCATAAAAACCTCCTACACTTTAAATTTAATCTTACATTTATTTCCAATTAGAATTCTAATTTGGAAATATCAACTTTCAAGATTGATCTTGGAAAATATTTAGATCCAAATAATAATGTAGCATGTCATGAAATCAAAGAACTATAAACAAAATTAAATAATCTTCTCACTAATAGCTTAGCTATCCATACATAATCCCCTTAACCCATCGTACTTGAGAGTAAAAGGCATAAACAAGACGAGCTTAAACTTTCATGACTTAGGCTTTTCTTAAGCAGTTTCTTAACTTAATATTGTAATCCCTCTCCATCCAGCTCATTCAATAATGGAAGATTATGTAACATGGTTCACAACATCAAATCAATTTGCTAATGAATGTCACACATAGATAAGAATTGATTAAGGAGCTTGTCGGTTATGACATACAATCGAAGCTATGTTCCACCCCTTCCAACATGCAATTAAAGCACAAGCGAAAAAAAAAAAAATTCCTTTTACATGTATTTTCAAATTGTTTTAATGACAAAAGCCTAATTTTTTACTCCTTATTTTTATTGGAATTTCTTCATTTCATGTCAAAAAGCATATTTCGATTCCATTAAGCACAAGGGAGTACATGTGACTTCTTTCTACTATTATAGTGCATATTCCTTTCATATTATTATGGCCTGCCTAAAAATATATAAAAAGCATCTACATGCAAATATCACAACAAATTTCATATTTAACTTACCAATAGAAATTAAGAAAGCATATTTTATCAATAAGAACTTCAACAACCTTTTTTCAGCAAAAAAAATTATGAGGCTTTGGGTGTTTCTAAAACTTGAGTTCTTCCATTGTTTTCATATCAACCATATCCTTAAAACATCTAGAATTATTCAAAACTAAATATTTCATATCACAACATTTTTACAGACATCTTTGAGCTCTACCAAGGCTCAACTTGGAGTGGGGTTAAATTGCCCTAGGGCAGATAGAGGAGGCATTGCCCTATGCAACAAAGGCTTATCTTTGTGCCCCATTACCAAAATGATACCCCAATGACAAAGATTAAATGAAATTATTAAATTACTAAATTTTAATTTTGTATCAATAACTTCTCTGTTTATTTAAATAAAAATAAACCAAAAGATTATGCCATTTAAACTCTTATTAGTTAAATCTTATCAAACAAATTATGCACCTACAAGACCATGTAAACATCAAGGACCTAAGCTCAACTAGCTTTCGCCTCCCTTGCATCACAACTATTTCTAGAACTCCGCTCTTCTAACTAAAGTCTCCCTCAAAAATCTTCATTTTCTAAGTTGACACATAGCTCATTTTCGTTTAAGACCGACATAGATTGGATGCTCACCTTGTTTCGTTATGATAATCCCTCATCTTACACCACTATCTCTAAAAAATATTGTAGAAACAATAAAAAGGTATGGAGGTATTTGCTGTGAAGTCAAATGTTTATTATGGATTATCAAAACTATAAATGACAAGACAATCATCAACATTGTCCAAATTTAAAAACTTCCGACTAATTTCTACTCTTAATTTTAGAAGGTAATCAATTAATTTGGTTATTTAAATCAATACTTATTTCTCTCTTCCTTTACTGACTATTAAAAATAAGATTAACACTCATTTGATTATAAAACACATCTTGAATATTTTTTGAATATTTGGAAGGGTTACTCGCTACTTTGAAATCATTATAGCAAGGAGCTTAGGTGGCTTAAATTGTGCTGACACCTTCTTATCTATTTAAGTTTCAAAACTAGACATATCAACTAGTTCCTTTTCCAAAATCAATTTTCAATGTTTTCTCCACCTACAATGTGGTTTAAAAAGCTTCATCTCAGCCTACTTAAAAGGTCAAATTCACTCATCATACAAAGGAACTTCCACATCGTTTAAATATCTTGCCATCAATTGATCAAATCTTTCATTTCAATTTAGTTAGCCAAGATTTCTATAAAATTATTTTATATATCCAACTACAATTTGCTCATTCTTTTATTTCAAAGGTGAAATTCGCTGTATACAGTTTATGAATAATCAATCAAAAGAAAGATCATCTATAAGCAAGCATGATAGTACTGAAATTCACCTTTGCAAGAATTAAATAAACAGCACTCAATGCATTAAAAGTTAAATTAAAGAAATTAATATGGCGTAACAGTTTTATACTTTTTACCATCCAGAAAAAAAGAATATGATAACAAAGAACTTATAAGATGCCACTAAAAGAAATTAAAAAAGGAGAAGATATAAAATGCTGATCAAAACTTGTTGAGCGAGAATAGCAAAGATAAAAAAAAAGCTATAATTCTTGCAAAGAAGGTGAGCCTAGAAAAATATAAATATAATGATTTCGATGACAAGCTGGGTAATAAGAAAGGATACAAAGAGATTTGGAAAATATCAGGTTAGAGATCTAAATATTTCGATCAACTTGGATGTATTAGAAATGATGGTAATAAGATCTTAATTAAAATGAAAAATCAATAAGCCAAAGATGAAAATGAGGCTTCGTGAAATTAGTAAATGAGAATTTTCTGAAGAATACTTTTTGAAAGATCATAATGAAAAAAATAATGAGGTATACTATAAGTTGATACAAAAAAGTGAAACTGAGTTAACTCTCAAGAAAATGCATAAATGTTATGGTCTATGTGAGATAGCATTTGAGACTTGCAGAGTAACAAGTGGTTAAAAAGTAATATTGAAAAATAACAAATTAACAAATGAATGAAAATAAACTATTTTGATACCAATAATCAAATACAAATGAAGTATTCAACATTATGGTAACTACAGAAAAATAGAGCTTATGAGTCATAAAATGAAGTCGAGAAGGAGTGTAATGAAATATAGAAATCCAAAATTTTTGTAGATATTGAAGAATACTGAAGAAGTGGACAAGATTATTCTTACCTAAATATGAAGAATCAATTTATTCTATTTCAAGAGAATCTACCATGGACACAACTTCTGTGTTAAGAAATTAAAAAAAAAAAAACTATATAGAAAATAAGGAAAGATTTAGGAATGAACATCATAAGCATAGGTGACTACACAACACCAAAACTTTTAATTGAGAGAAAAAAATGTTTGAGTAGCCACTCGAATTTAAATCCACTGTAAATAAAAAATGCCATCTAAACTAATAGGAACATCGAATGCAACATCAATAGGAGTAACCAAAAAGCTAACAGGTAAAAAAATGCATGAAAGAGTATTAAGTATTCAAACATCAAAGGGTTGCTCAAAGAATTCTCCAAGCAATCAATTATCATAAAACAGAGGAATTAGTAATGTTCCTACAAAGAAAAGCTTAAGCCAATTTGCAATTACTATTCTGTTAAATTTTATGTAAGTTACTTAAGAGTAACCAAAAGCTACAACAACAACAACAACAAAGCCTTAATCCCACTACGTGGGATCGGCTACATGAATCCTTTTTCTCCCTGCGTCCTATTTAGTGTCATATTTTCATTTAGTTCTAGTAAATTAAGATCATTTTTAATACAATAAGCCTAATTCTTCCTAGGTCTACCTCTGTTTTTCTTAATACAAGTCAAATCTAAAACATCTACTCTCCTAATCGGATCATCAGATGGTCGAGTTTAATGTGACCAAACCATCTAAGACGACTTTCTCTAATTCTGTCCGTCACAGGAGCTACACCAACCCTATCACAAATATATTCATTTTGCATTTTGGCTCTAAGTGTAAAGCCACTCATCCACCTAATCATTCTCATCTCGACAACACTTAACTTATTATTATGCTTCTCTTTTAAAGGCCAACATTCAGCGCCATATAGCATGGCAGGTCCACCACCGTTTTATAAAATTTTCCTTTCAGTCTAAGCGGTACTTTTTTATCGCACAAAAGGCCCGAAACATTCCTCCACTTCAACCAACCAACTTGAATTCCACTATTAACATCCCCATCTATATCACCATCGCTTTGAACAACGGACCCAATATATATAAATCGTTCACATCTTTTAATAATTTAATCACCCAAAGTCACACTTCTGTCGCTAGAGCTATTACTACTAAAATTACATTCCATGTATTCAGTTTTAGTTTTACTTAAATGAAAGCCTTTAGACTCCAATATAGAACTCCATAATTCAATTTTTTCCTGGGTTTTTTCTCTCGTTTTATCCACGAGAAGGATATCATCAACAAAAATCATGCACTAAGATATCCTCCTGTAGATGTCCAGTAAGATCATCCATAACTAAAGCAAAAAGATATGAGCTTAAAGCCGATCCCTAATGTAATCCAACAGAAATAGGAAAATATTCGGTCAATCCTCCTTCAATTTGAACACAAGTAACAGATCTAGTATACATATCTTTAATGACTTGAATATAAGTCATTTTAACACTTTTCTTCTCAAGAACTCTCCAAAGGATATTCCTTAGAACCTTATCGTAAGCTTTTTCTAAATCAATAAAAATCAAAT
>NEWO01000149.1:681852-693844 GCA_003013225.1 Phalaenopsis aphrodite | reverse complement strand
ATCTTTAATACAGTTTACTTGAGTTAAATCTTTACTTTTCTGTTTTTTTTTTGTTTGACTAGTTTATACATATATTTTTCACACTCCTTATTATCTAATCTGTTATAAAGATCATAAAAAGCAGAATTGTTAGTGTCACTGATTGTTCTTTTAGACACTCTGCGGGTCGTTTGATATTTTTTCCAGTTCTTTAAGTTTTTACATTTAAACTAATTAACATAACTTCTTATATTTCATTTTTTCTTGCATATTATTATTTCACCACCAACTATTTTTATTTATAAAAACTTTTTCTTTTGACTTTTCAAGCACATCTTTTGCTACTTGTTTAATAGTGTTTGTTACTTTATCCCACATAACATTTCTTCAAGAATATCTCAAATTTTGAAATCATGAATTTTACTCATAAAAATAATTTTATTTGTATCTTTTAAGTTTCTCCATCTAATTCTACAATGATGAGTCCTAATATTATTTATTTTACAACTCTTAATCTTAAAATCTAGAATTAATAAACGATGTTGGGTACTTAAATTTTCACTTGGAATGACCTTACAATCTTTACAATCGCGCGATCTCTTCTTCTCATAAGAACATAATCAATTTGTGTTTTATTAGATCCACTCTTATAAGTAATAAGATGCTCATCTCTTTTCTTGAATAAAATATTAGTCATAACAAAATCATAGACTAAAGCAAAATCTAAAATAGCTCTACATTCTTCATTAGTTACTCCAAAACCGTAACCACCATGAGTATTTCTGAAATCTTCTACCACTCTCCTGACATATTCATTTAAATCTCCTTCAATAAAAATTCTTTCTTCAACAGGTATCATTTGTATTAAGTCTTCTAAGTCATTCCAAAATTTATCTTTAGATCCTGTATCTAAACCTACTTGATAAAGCATAAGCACTTATAATAGTAAAAATCTTAGTATCAATGATAATCTTAAGGGCTATAATTCTATCTCCAAGTCTATTAATTTTTACATAGATGCTTCTCAGAGGCATAGATCTAGCTCTAGCTTCTCTCCTTGCCACTCTATCTATAGCTATAGCTTGTCCGTCCCATCCAAGGAATAGGGACGCTTCTGAAATCTCGAACTCTTTTCCCGCGCCTTGCCTGCTTCTAGCATCTATCATCTCTATTGTAGAAGAGTCTAACAAGGTGGACGGAAAACCTGATTGCTCAAGAAAGTGTGTATTCAATATACCAAGCACGGACCGACGCCTCTCTTCCTTCTTATAGCCAACCGTTCACTTCCTATAACGAGCGAGGAAACTTCGTTCAAAACTTACTACGTTCTTTCAAAACCTTAGATTACATGAAAGAAAAGGTGTGGAATTGACCTCGCTAACAAGTAAACGAGTGAATATTGCGTAAGTGAACGGGGAGCTACGGCTGATCGAAAAGCGAAGAGAGGCGCATAGTTCAGTGAATCATTTGACTATTGACTCCTTACAATATAAAGGATTTGTCAATCAAATAATAGATAGTAAATGGATCGGTCTAAAAATAAATGAGTTGTTGGTCGTAGAATATTATTCCCGTCAGACTTGATTCTAACGAAAATAAAAAAGCAAGGTTCATACCAATTTTGACTCCTTTCGCTGAAGTAAATAGAGTACCTCGTGCCCTGTCTCATTCACGCAACATTATCTTTCAAACTCTTATCTATAATTACACCTACACCATTTCTAGTGCGACTCTTACCAGAATACCAAAGTTTAAAATTTGAATTATCAATCTCCTCAGTCTTTTCTCCAACCCAATTAATTTCTTGAATACATAAGATATTAATTTTCCTATAAATCATAATATCAACTAATTCCATTAATTTACTATTGATAGTACACATATTCCAAGTTCATATCCTAATATTTGTTTCATAATTTACCATTGAGAGTAACCAAAAGAAAACAAGTACAAAAATACGCTAAGAGTATTAAGTCTTCAAACAGCACAAGATGCTCGAAAAATTCTGCAAGCAATCAATAATCATAAAACAGAGGAACAAGTAATGTTCCTACAAAGAAAAGCTTAAGCCAATTCACAATTACTATTTTGTTGAATTTTTGTAATTTACTTGAGGAAATGTTGGTGCTAAACTACCAAAGCTTGAGAGAAGAACATTTGATGCAAAGGAGACCAACGCTTTAAACAAAACGGTAAATCAATTTAAGAATAGAGTTTACCTCAGAAAAACTATCACAGCCACTATCTACAAATTTAATACAAGCACACTAAATCTAGAAAGGCCAACAGTAGAGCGAGACACAAAATGAGTCATCATTAATAGTAACACATCAAACAATCTGCGAATAAGTAGCAAACACATTGTGCAATTCAAGCACTAAGAAAACCAATATTTTCATAATGGACATAAAGGATCTTTCACTTTTTTCCTTCCAACAAAAAAAACCCAGTTCTCTGATTACACCAGAGAGTAAACAAAAACATAAATTTGGTAGAAAAGCGACAGAAATCAAGATGCAGGCATTACAATGTTGAAGTCTCTAGACAGTATGGAAGGATTTGCTGATCAAATTAAATAAAACAAGCACAAAAAAAGTTTCTACATCCATTATGACTTAATGAATACGCCTCATGCAAACACCAACAAAATAACATGATATAAATGCAATATACTTAGCAAAAAGTGACAACAGTGCCCTCCATTTTATTTTTTTTCTCATAACAGTTAAAAAATCATGACATGATGTGTTTCCTCCTCCAACCGAACTCCAACTAATGAAAGCTCAATAATATGAGTCGCTACAAGAAGGCCAAAAAAAATCTCTAGTCTGATGGTAAGGGGAGAAGTTAATCCAGGAAAGCTAGATGTTTTAATTAGCCTGCTTCTCGATAGAAAATCCAAGATCAATTAGTCACAAAGTGGTACCTTGACTCTACATGACTTTCAACATCCCAAAGGAAAGATCCAAATGTGACAGCTTCCAAAATAAGACTTTTCAATCCTCCAAAGCTTATTTTGATAAGCTCGTCCTTAGAGTCATCAATGGCACCTTGGGGGCTGATTACTATCTCGGGCCTCCCAAATAATGCCTCGGTCTGCTTCTCAACAACACTAAAGGCTTCCTTTGACCGTATTGTGGCATACCTCTGCAACGTCTCAGAATCAAAGGACATAACATAAGATCTCAAGCGAGATGATTTGGCCCGACCCTCAAACCCACTCGAGTTTGAGCTTGGTGAATGCAAAGTTGGCAACTTTGATAAGGAATTTGCAGCTTGAGCTGAAGGCCTAGATTCATCAGAAATTGCCTTCTGGATAGCATTCTCTTCCTCCTCGGATCCCCATGGTAAGGTCTTCATTGATTTCTCAAGCTGAAAGTGCTGATCCACTCTCTTAAGGAAATACCCATACATGACAGAGGCTGCATAGACCTGCCCAACACGAAGCTTACTGACTGGAGCAACCGAGTTCAGATCCTCCAATCTCTGACCTAAAATGAGAGCGAGATGATTCTTGATCATCTCATAAGCCTCGGGAGAATGGAGCTGCGCCAGTTTTTCTTCCTCTGTAGAACGTCGATGCACATTATTAGAATGATCTGCAGATTGAGATATTGGAAGAGTCAACGGGACATTAGCTTCTACAAACTTTTGGACGACCAAAGCGTACAGGATCTCTTCAAGAGCCCTTCTCCTTTCATTTGCCCTCACCTCAGCAATTCTCCTAAAGAACACAAGCAAAAAAAATCCCAACTTTAACTTTCCTGCAGTACAAATTCAACCAAATCTATCAGCATACCTATACAAAACTAGGTCCGTGCCAGAAGAGGAAGACTCGTCGTTGCCTTTATCCGCATCGCGAGCGGTCTGAAGTAGCTGTAGCTGCTGGTCAACAGCAGCGGGAACAAGATGGGGGTGGCTGAGGAGGATCTCCGAGAGGAACTGGCCAACCGGAGACTCCAGTTGCAGAGGGGCAAGAGGAGCTGAATCATCAGACGACGACTCCGATTCAAAAGAAGACAACGATGCGCTGATATGGCACCTTCGCCGACCTATCATCCAAACAGAACGCCTCCCCGATACAGAAAACGAACGGCAACCCTACAATACTCAAACCCATCGAAATAAACAAAAAAGGAAACTAGGGCATATACAAACTAGACCAATGGGAAAAAGAAAGAAAATAACCAATTTCGAAACCCTAACCGTGAGCCAACTCTTCTTGTCGACCAAAATAGAATTGGTGGAGCGGCTGAAAGCCAGAACGCGGTATCGAGATTCCAAGATCGTATTTTTGAAGTGGTGAGAAGGAGACGAACAAAGTGAGGTGACGGCTTCCATGGCGATCGAATCAATTCCGCTGAATTCAACGAGAACCTGAAGCAGATGTTCGGAGATACCCTGTGAAATAACGAAGGGAGGTATTCAAAGCGAAATCTGCTACCTTGCAGTAATTGGATATCTTGAAATGGGGATGAGGTTAGACGCTAGAGGTAGCGGCGTGTGGTGTGCCACAGCAGCTCGGTTCTGTTGTATTACGCTTTGTTTATGATTTTGGTTGGGCCACATGGGCTACTTATCGTGGAAAAAGTTTTAGATACGGAGTTTGGTGGGCCGGACTCCCATCTTGTTACGCCGTATATGATTGGGAACGACGAAAACATGTCAATAATATCCTAATAAACACCCTAATATTATTGGGGTGGTCCTGAGGCAGTATTATTGATACTGTTTACGGGTGTTATTATAGTATTATTGTGATGTTATTGAAGTTATTTTGCGAGGATTATTGGCGTGTTACCGTAGTGTTATTTGCATGCTCCTCCAGGCGGTGATTAGCATTGATCAAGGGTATTATTGCGGTATTATTGTAGAGTTATTCAAATTTTTTTGCGAGGTTATTCAAACGAAACCGCGGGATTATTACGGTGTTATTGGAGTTATTTTGCAATAACACCAAGATAATCATCTTGTCGTCAATTTTTAGGTGAGTCCAATTAGATACACGTGAAGATTTTATTTTAGTATGAACGTAGAGTTACTTTCATACTCAGTATGTAATATTTTTTTCCGTATCGTGGGGGCATTTACATGCATATCACATAATTCTTATGAAGTTACACATCTAACATTTAAACATTCACTCAAAATTTTAACATCTCATAAAAAAAATACCGTTCTCATTATCTTTTTCTAAGTGAAATACGCATTTTAATTATAAATTTATGATACCAACATATCATAACTGCAAATATCAAACTTTGGGTGTTGGATATTTAAATACATAAGAGTTGTGTGGAATGCATGTAAATTTTCCTTTTATCAATTTGTGAAGCCCTAGCAAGTCCTTGGATTCTATCCAAACTGCAAGGAAGAGGATACTCAATGAATTTGCATCTATGCCATCCATTTCTTAGGGGTTATTTTATTCATTATTATAGAAATTTTAATTGTTGAATTGTGCATTATCAGTGATCTCATATCATTTAGGAAATAATTTATTAGGGGAGAAGAATAAAGATGTGAGAAATAGAAGAAGACAGAAAGAAAATATTTTTGTAATGAGGAAATGGTTAGAAAAAGTATAGTGCAATTCTTTGAGATTAGAAAGGGCCCTCCCCTCCCCTTTATATGGCTTCTCGTATTTATAGATTAGAGTGGGTTTTTGAGCAAATTACATAAATGATTATTGATGCGTGCTAGAAAATTCGCGGCGGTAGAGTAATAGAATATCGTCTTAGCGTTGTACGAAAGTTCATCACACACACAGATGAAAGAGAAAACAAGCGGTGATGACTCCAGAAGTTTTTACGTGGAAAACCCGTTAGGGAAAAACCACGGGGTCTGACCCAGTTGCGGAAATCTACTGTTGATTGATGATTACAGAAATTCGTTGTCCCACAGACGGGAAATGATAACTATATTTTTCAGATTACAATGTCGACTGACGGAGTCTGGTTGATGGTGATTAATGACGATAGATGGAGGTTGACGACGGTCGGCTGTGGTTGTCTGAGATCGACGGTGGTTGTCTGAGATCGACGGTGGTTGTCGGCGATCCACGGCGGTCGAAGACGGAGGTCGGCGGTGGTCAACGATGATTGGTGGTGATACTGAGTTGCAGCTTCTCCTCAAGATCTCAGGCTCTCTGTAGACTTCCTCACCTCTCAAGAGAGAGATGGAACTCCATTAATAGTGTTCAGGGTGCAATTAATGCAGGAATATGAACTATTTTGATCAGACGGTTCAGAGAGCTTCCCTCGATCATACGACGTTTAATGGACATTTGAGTGTCTTAATGATGTCAGAATTGAGTGATCTTGAGCTCGTTGGATTTGTCTTGTCGAGCCGCTCAGTTTAAGTATGAACTTGTCATATTCGACAGCCGTTTGACTTTTCAAATGTATTCATAAATCTTCTAACTGTTGTTTAATGATTTGATCTGAGCTTGATTTGACTTGGATTGACCTATCATTAAGCCCGTCTTATTGAACAGGTCAGTTTGACTAGAATATTGTTGAAATCAGAGCTCTGGATGACTTTTTATCAAGATTTGAATATTTATTGCTTAAAATATCATTTCAAGATTCGTGTCATGCCTCGAGATTCGTGTTGGATGATTAAAATTTGTTGGTGGTGTATCAATTATATAAAAAAATAGAATATATTTTAAAATAATAACTACAATATATGTTCTGATTGGGAGGTTTCTTTAGTCGAACATGCTTGCTGAATTGATGTATATTGTATTATCTAACTAACACTTTATATATCATAGTAGCGTTGCTTCGGTAAATTACTTGTTTAGAAAATATTTTTGGAAAATAAACACAAAAAAAACAAAATTATGTTGGGTAAAATTTTTCTTAAAATACATATGGTCAAAATAGCGGAAAGCATTAGAAGTCAACCTGCGTTTCCTTCCTCATTGGCCACTAGTTCTTCTTTTGCGTTTCCTTCTTCATTGGCCACTAGTTCTTCTTCCCATTCCTGCTGGTCAACAACCGCTCGACTCTGCCCATTTTTCTTCTTTTTGGGTGGGGAAAGTGAGAGCACTCATAACCTTATTAATGCAAGAAAAAAAGATAAAATATACGATACAAAATATGTCAGCAGGAATATAAAAAGAATCCAACAAACTCAATAAACATCAAAAGAATCCAACAAATTCAAAAGATGTGATATGATAACATAAGACCCACTGAAAATGTAACCCATGCGAGGCTTGGAGAGTAGTTTACAACCCAAGGAGGTTGACTTTGGCAGTCGGAGCATCCGACAGAGAGCTAAATTGAAATTGATTGATATTTGGAGTTGTGCAATTGAAATCGGTAAGCATCTCCTGAAACTCTAGTTAACCGGCGATGTATATGTTCAGTAGGCAATCTCTTTGGCTTGCGAATTAACAACACCTAACAGACTTTACAAGAGCGATTAACCAATCACCTCTGTCTCCTTAGGCGACCGAATGGTCCCATTAAAAAAGGTGGGCAACAATATGGGTTGCCTCATCGCTGCCGTCTAGTTCATCAGATTGAAAACCCGACTGATCCTTGGGCTCTGCCAAATCCAAAAAATTTGTAATACATTGTACAATCCTAATTAGAGCGGGGGTCTCTTTCTAATTTTATGAGTCATGCCTCCTTTATCGATAAATAGGAGGTCATTATAAGAATTAGAGCAGGGGTCTCTTTCTAATTGTACAATCCAAAAAATGTCAATATGCTTGTTCAAAATTATTGTTCATTAGCCCTCTTTCTTACTCTCCTTCTATGCTCTATTCTTTGTGTGTGGCCCACAAGAGAAACTCATATTTAACATCTTGAAAGGCGTCATAAACGTAGAGTCATGACATCAAGAAGAAGAGCACAACACAGAGAAGAAACTTACACAAGAGAACTGGGAAATATGGATCACACTAGAGAATTTGTTCAACAACAAATGATGAGATGATGGGACAGATGGCAGGATCGACTCGGGCAGTGCTTGGTGGAAGGGAACGAGTTTCACAAGAGCATAATCCTTGGGAAGAGGAGCCCGAACCCCAAGGTCGTCGTGCGGCTCAGAAGTAGAAGCAATTCACAGATTCTCAATACCAAGACAGTGTTCGATTTGCACTAATAAACAAACAACAGAATGGGCGTGCATCGCCGGCCAGAGAATGTGTTCTCTCGACAAATCTCAGATGTTGAACCACTGAAGAAGTTTAAAATCCCTACATTAGAAGAGTACAAGGGTCAGAACGACATGGTCATATCACCTCTTATGAGTCTGTAGTATGTCTCCTAAAAATCTTCGATGCTTTGAAATGTTGGTTATTCTACAACTTGCTAAGAGACTATGTCCTCCGGTGGTTCAATTGTTTGCCCGTGGGAGTGATTGATTCATTTGCTGATTTCAAAAGGATGTTCTTGATATAGTTCATATGCCTTATGGTAGATTAAGCATGGGCAGGATGAAAGCCTACCCTCCTACGTCATTAAGTTCCAAAAGGAGATGCTGGAAGTACAAAACCTGGAGACTAGTGTGGCACACGCTGCTTTAACCCAAGGGTTTAGAGAAAAAAGATTCTGAGGCGACCTGGGCTTGATGGAGGCGTGCAGCTTGGCCAAACTATTTGTGATGACCAACAAACATTTTACTGCGGAGGAAAACATTATTATCTCCTACCATAAGATTGAAGCATTAGATTGCGGCCCACATAAAGCTAAACATGAACATAGATCCAATAGCTAAAACATAATAATATCAGCACTGAAAACTGATCAAAGAAATGAAAAGATGCTTCAACCTCTCTCATCTAGGAGAAACCAATACAGCCAAAAATAGAAGAAATGTTAGGAAATATATAAAATTAGAGAGCTCTGAATTTTCACGACGCGCATACGAACATTAATGGCCCGTTTGAGGCAGCTTATTTTGGTGCGGTGGTGTTTTAAAAACGCACCAGGTCTGTTTAGGTAAACTGCGCTTTGGCATCTTATGCATTTTCAAAATGTTGAAAAAAACATTTTCACACCACACATATCTAAGTGCGGTGGCAGTTTTCAGCCTGTAAACTGGCTTTCCAAAAAAATAAAAATTTGTAATAGTCATCATACCTAGATTATCAACAGATTATTTAATAAGCTGCAGCTATCTCAAATAAAACCTAAGATTTTGTCCATAAACTATAAATATTAAGATCAAATTATCAAAATACCTTGAATCTTAATGTAAGATTATAATTCATCTTGGCTCAGAAAAAAAACCTAAAATTTTATATTTACATAAATAACTTTCAATTCTTTAATATTACATAAAAAATAATGGAGAGAATCTTGATGTCTTGGGGAAGATAAAGAATCATCCATACAGGACTACGATTGATTACTTTAGAAAAACTCATGAAAAGTTTCCTTATTTTCATCTGTTCCATTGGTTATTTTTTTGGCTTGTATGGCTTGATGGTCATGTCTCGTTTGCTGGATTAGTACGTCGTCCTGGTTAGATAATGTCTTTCAGCAGGTCTTAAACGGATCTTGTCGTTGTCTTCGTGGGGACAACCATTGAGACTCATTGTTAGAGTGATTTGCGTCGTACCCTTAGCGGAGCTTGTCAATACTGGGCAGGGAAACACCTCCAGAGTTTTAATCGTGTCAAATTTAGAGACGAGATCCTTTATGCTTGTGATTATTGTTTGCTCATCCCGTAAAAGAGCCATTATTTGCTCGTCTTGGAGAAGTGTCTTTGTTTGCTCGTCTTAAAGAAGAGTCTTTATTTGTTCATCCTGGAAGAGAGACTTTGTTTACTCGTCCGGAGAAGAATCTTTATTCGCTCGTCTTGGACGAAAATCTTTATTTGCTAACAGTCGACTGTTTGAAGCAACCTTCGGCCAATTCTATAAACCTTATCTCTCACTAGTAAGAAATGTTATTATGTTCATTTGTTTATAAGAAAATGCATATATATATATAAATGCATATATATATAGTTGTTATAAAAAAAATATTTTTGTTATAAAAATCTCTGTACTTGTTCAACTTTACTTCGCCATTTTAACGTTGCCTGATGTGGCTAGTTGGTTGGGCGAGACATCCAATATGGTGATATGGTCGACCAGTCGGCTACATCTTGAAGAGGTTTCTGGCCTAGGTTGTCGGCTGGTAGCTATAATAGAGTACCGGTTCGCCTTCAGGCCAACACGTTCTCTTCGAGACCAAGAAAATACACATGTTTTTTTTTCTGGGGAGATTTGTGATGGAACTCGCAGGATTTGTATGCTCCTACTCTCCGCTCTCCCTGCTTCATTCCTATACTAAATACTGAAGCCCTTAACATAAGTCAAAGTTACCATTTCTTTCTCCCATGATTTCCTCTTCCAAGGTCAACTTCACCAATCATTCTCATATATCTTTTTTCACGGGACGCAAGCAGGAGAGAACAAAATACAAAGAGGAGATCTATGGCTGGCGTCGGCGGTGACATTCAATTGGGCTTCCATAGTGAGCATCATGATATCGAAAATCAATAAAGAAAATATTGGTTAGTATAATTGAGCATCGTGTAGAAGATTACACAACGGATTAATGAAACCTAATTATTCCATATGGAACAACATCATGCTCGCTCACATTAATATTTAAATTTGATTTCATCTCTTATTTATTAGTAAAGCCTACTAATTCACGTGATAAGTGTTGTGCAAAATAATACCTAAAAAAAATTCACACGATAAATAAACAACAAAATATAGTTGTCCTTGGGCTCAACAACCCCTTTTATTTCACAAAAAATTATGTTACAAGTAAGGAAGACGGGGAGCAAGCTCCTTATATGAGGGAGAGAGAGAGAGAGCCTAAAGTGACAATTTTTACATGCCAAGTGGATCTTCGATTTATAGAGAAATAAATAGGGGGTGTGATATTACATTTATGCCTTTGTTATAAGAGGAGTCATGAGAGATACTTTAGTCGGTCTTTTTCCTACTCGACCTGATCCTCCTAGAATTCTTTCACATTGCTGGATTCGTCGGCGTCAGGTGGCAGGCCAAAGCGTCCTGTCGGCTGGAGGTGGCCGACTCAAGGCGACCTGTCGGCCGAACTTCTTCATGTGGCCGACCTAGGGCGGTCGACCTTCTAGGTGCAGTGTGGTCAGCCGAAGTTCTTCACGTGGCCGGCAAAGGATGGATGACTGAGTGCTCCGTATGTGGCCGACTCTTAGTGGCCAGCAGGAGGACCATCATGTGGTCGCCAACTAGGATGGTCGGCCCAAGCAGCAGACTGATTGGTCTCCTTGTGGCTAGCCTAGGGGGGGCTGACTGACATGTGGATGCCGAATAGAATGCCAACAGTCAGTGGCCGATCTAAGTAGTCGGTCGGCCGACTGGAAGTTTTATGCCCGACAAGTGATGGTCGGTTGATTAAGAGTCATGTCGACGACTCGGGTGGCCGGCAGGGATGGCTGGCTCACTGGATAGAGCTGACATACGTAGGTGCTAGCGACAAATTTGACGAAGACAACTTTGGCGGCGGTTGCTCCTTTGGCTTTATAAGGACTTATTTTTGAGCTATACAAATACATATTTTTTTAACAAGTTAATAAATAAATTTTGTTAGTGCAACATTATTATGTTTTAACTCACAATATAATTTTTATTTTAGATCAAAGTTTAAATAAAAAAAATTTAAAAAACATAAAAACATAAATAAAAGTGATTCCAATTGCCTTGTCAATAAATAACCGAATAATGTACAAACTAAAGGCTTTCCATTTTTGTTCACACCCAAATACTCAGTCAACAATGCCACCTAGTCCTTTAGGTAATGTGGCGTGCACGCGGCACACACGCATACGACATACAATCCGTGTATATATATATTAAATGAATGTCTTAAGGCTATTATACGAGCTCCGGTTATCCCTCATGCGCTAAAAAATTCGAGTACCACACCCTACACTCAGGGGGAATCAAACCCCAGAGCATAGGGGATTTACAACTGACAAGAAGATATCCAACCAACTAATCTAAGTA
>NEWO01000149.1:650693-663014 GCA_003013225.1 Phalaenopsis aphrodite | reverse complement strand
AATATTTTGAAGTGTGATCGATGTATGAAAGAAAATAACGGCTGAATTTTATAAAAATAAATGTTGTTTAAAATAATTGTTGTGCCAGAGAATTCATAGTGATAGAGTGATTAATTAACCTCTTAGCGTTGCACGAGGACTCAACACACACTAAGGTAATAGAAATGATGGTTAGAAATACTAGAAATATTTTTACATGGAAAATCCTTGAAATAGAAAAAAAACCATGAGTTATAGCCCATTTGAAATAATTCACTATGAATGGTAAATGCACTGGTCCATTTTCTCCTGAGTTAGAGAATATGGAATTACAAAGTTGTATTTGGGTAACATTGCTATAATTCTTTGCAACATCAGGCTACAATGGTCATGATCGATTGTTGCGAAGGTATTAATCTGTCATGAATGTTGTAAATGATAGTTGTAACATTGGCTTATTGTAGAAATCGTAGTTGATAATCATGACATTACTTGATCAGGTGGGTCGTTGACGGTTGTTTCAGGAGTTTCGGTTGGCCATAAAGGCTATAGTAAGGAGTTGTGAGAGCTGTTGACCATCTAGGTTGTATATGTTGTAGTGGTAAGCCGCAATGACGTCTGTGAGTCGCAAAGGCGAGAGTCAAGAGCTGCATAAATTGTGGATCACGTGAGCCGTAGTTGGTCAAGTAGAACATAATGGTGAGTAGTAATAACGTCTGTAAGTGTGAACCACATATGTCATAGTTGGTCATGTAGGTCGTAGAGGTGAGTTGTAATGGTTTCTATAGACCACGTGGGCCAGAGTCAGGAGCAGCACGAGCAGTGGACCACATAGGCTATAGTTGGTCACATAAGATATAGTGGTGGGTAGTAATTATGTCTGTAGGCCACTAGGCCCGAAATCAAAAACTGCATGATTGTAATCCATGTAGTTTGCAGTTGTTCATTTAGGTAGCAGTGATGATTGTAATGACGTTCATTGGCTACGAGGGCCGAAGTTGGGAGCAGCACAAGCACATGCGAGGTGCATCGCTACCCCATCTTTAAGATGCACTATTGCGCCGTCTTCAGGGGCGTTATTATTAGACTTTGGGGTCAGCTTGTTCTTCGAGATGTTGTGCCACTTCACAGGTTGTTTCGTGATTCAACAATGTCAATTGTTGATTCGCCCGATGCTTCGTCGCAAGGAGTGAGAGTCGACCGATGGTGATCAGTGGCGTCCAACGTGTAGTTGTCGACAGTGGTTGGCGGCTGCATGACTATGAGATGACTTCAACTCCTTCTCTAAGCTTCAGTCTTTTTCAGGGTTAGAGCACTCTCACCCTTTTAAGGAAAGAGATAGGACTTTATTTATAGAGTCTCAATTATAATTAATGAATGAATTCAACCCACTCTGATCGGAAAATTGGAAATATTCCTCTGATGAGAAGGTGTTTCTTGAACATTTGAATATCTTAATGATGTCGGAATTGAGTGATTTTATGTTCCTTGGATTCGCTATGTCGTGCCGCTTGATTGAACTATTAGCTCACCAAATTTGGCATCCGTTTTTCTTTCTAAATATGTTCGGAAAACTTACAAACATGGTTTAATACCTTGATCGGGGCCTGATTTGGTTCAGATTGGACCAATTTTGGTACAATTGGTAAAGTCTTGTCGACATAGTCAATTTGATTATAAATTTGCTGAAATCAGTGCTCTGTATGACTTTTAATCAAAATTTAAATATTTCTTGCTCAAAAGATTGTCTCGAGTTCCACGTCAAGTCCTGACATTCGTGTTGGATGTTGAAAATTTTCCTAATAAAATTATGAAAAAAGATTGTCCAAACATCATCCAAGGGATGCTCGAGTTGCGTCCCAAATTTTTCTTTGCAAAATTGACACCACACAAATCTTATGTATTTACAAATCTAACCCCCAAAATTTATACCTCACCTTTAAAAGGATTATTAAGGCTTGTTTGAAGGTTCACGGTGGTAGAATGATTATTCAATATTTTAGCACTCATTCCGGTAAAAGAGAAATAAGCAGAAAAAAACACCTTAATAAGTTCTTTTCTTAACATTTGGATCAAAGTAAGATTGTTTATATAAAATATTAAATAATTTATTCAATGTCTTTTTTTATATAATGATTATTTTCATTTTCGATGAAGCAGCTGATCAGTAATGATAAATTCAAGAGCGTTGAGCATAGAGTACGTACAAGCAAGATCGGCCCAAGAGTCTCTGTTGCGTGTTTCTTTTCCACACACTTATGTCCATCTGAAAGGTCTTACGGCCCAATAAAGGAGCTATTATCACAGGAAAATCGTCCTAAATACAAAGAAGTTACTGTAAGTGAATATTCACATGTTTATAACTTAAAAGGACTTGATGGTAAATCTGCATTGGACAAATTTAGGTTATGATCAATTATCAGATGTGTGATTTATATGTGTGGTCATGTGGATGCTTTAATAATGTTATTAGATTATTAATATATGAGTAGTTTGGTTTAATTGTTTTTTAAATAATTGTGTTATATAGTATTGATAATAAAGTTATAAGGATTATATTTGCTTTTACATATATAGGGCTCAATTTCTATGTATTTAGGTCTACATCTAACACATAAATTTCACTTTTGGCATTTATATCATAAAAAATGTTCACATCACACAAAGATATTACTATTTTAGCTTTTGAGAAAGTGA
This sequence comes from Phalaenopsis aphrodite, assembly GCA_003013225.1. Taxonomy (NCBI): domain Eukaryota; kingdom Viridiplantae; phylum Streptophyta; class Magnoliopsida; order Asparagales; family Orchidaceae; genus Phalaenopsis; species Phalaenopsis aphrodite. Next base: position 660,338 of record NEWO01000149.1, on the reverse strand, counting down.
GATAGATATACATCTTTTTATACATAGGTAAGATGGCATGTACTTAAAAATTAAATTTCAGGTCTTAAAAATGTAAAGACATGGAATTGAGTTGTATGTATGTTAAGCTTTCTTATTATAATTGCTTTAGTGTTGATTTACTCTTATAAGGAATGCATGATTGTAATGATGAAAAAACTATGTATTATATTAGTCATTAGGCCATTTATGCTGAGATAATCTAAATATAACTTAATTTTAATGTGGTATGTATTTACGTACCAAAATGATTTATTTTCAATATAACAGTGTATTTGTCAAAGAACACTTTATATAATCATGAGTCAACCTATCAAATATAACTTGATTCTCTAGGTAGCCAGCTATTACTAATTTTTTCATCAATAATTTATCATATTGTTGATATTACTCATATCTTCTATAATTATTGAAAATAAAGTGATAATCTTTATGACAATTATTTGTCATGAAATTCACCATGCAATTCTTGCAATATAACGGGTACAAAATTACATGATATCTCTAAAAATACCAAACAATGACTGTGTGATAATATTATGTCTATTAGAGGCAAATACTAAAACTTTAATGAAGGCAGTTGAATTTTTATATCTAATCATTGAATACATCCAATAATCATTATTGTCCATGTCAATGATTATACTACTACTAAATAAATCTATGTATTAGTAACTTGGGACATTATCATAAGCAAAGTGTCTCAAAATATTATATTCATGAGCATTCCATCCATAATATTAGAAGATGTGCAGTTTTAAGGCCTTGTATCCAAACACCTAATAAGAATGAATATACTTAAAATATCCTAAATTGTTGAGCTAGAGATCAATATTTATCATTGAAGTCTTCATTTAGCATGATCATATGAAATGATAATGTTTGAAAGAATGTTTCAAAGCACTCTCTTAAATATATGATAGTTTAATCATTATAATGACAGTAGTTTTATAAGGTAAGTTAATGCCATCGTTTTCTTTATTTTCAAAATTATCATCTTTGGCTTCAAAATAATATCATATTTAGTGAGCTCTTTCTAATTATATATTTAGAGAGACAGGATTGAGCTTGCCAATCGATTCAACCCATCGTGCCATTGAAAATAAGAAAAAGTTTTTTCAAGAATTGGTTAATTTCTCGATCTATTGTACCTCAATTAGTAGTTGCAACCAATAAGATTTTAAATTAACAATTAAAGGATATTCCTATATTGATTGATTCAACGAAGTTCCGGCAAAGATGAAATGTGTGTTTGTTTCGTCTTATTTTGTAGGTTGTTTCTTTACTTGTCTGAGTTGCTTGTATCATTATAGCTGTGATATTAGTTTGTAATGTTTGTATGATGCTTTGAATTATCATCTTCACAAGAGCAGTCATATCAGAGGTTAGTGATTCGACAATTTTCATATGTTGGATGGCAGTGCTATGATGATAGTTAGGAGAATAAGGGTATCTAAGAATAAGCACAACTTCTGTAGCAATTCTCAAGTCATCGGTAGTTCAAGTGATAGCATCGCCTCTTTTTTTTTCGAGTCTTGTAATATAATGAGGCTAAACAAAAAAGCAATAAATAAATAATCATAAAATACTACATTAAATATGATAATAATTATTATAAATATCCTAAAATAATACATGTTTAGGTTGAGCCATTCTATAAGAATATCACAACTTTGGCAATAATATTTTATAAACTAAGATATAAGATATGCTTTGTACAAATAAGATATGTTAGTATTTCAAATAACAATGTATATTAAATATGCCAACTTTGTTATTTCAAAAAAATGGGGGAACTTTAAAATCCATTCCAAAATCAGCTCTCAAGCCAATAATTCTATACATACACCTAAAGAGGCGCAGATTGATTCAACCAGTGGGGCGATTATGTTGCGTTGTATATGATACATTTGAAATTTAAAATGATCAATGATGAAGCGAATAAAGTAGCACGAGAAAATTCTTTTCAAATATATCATTTTATTCGCTTCGTCGTCGATCGTCCTATTTTATTCGAATAAAATAGCACGAGAAATTTAAAACGATCGTGCTATTTTATTTGATTCTTCGTCGATCGTTTTAAATTTCAAATATATCATATACACCACAACACTTCATATTTTTAAAAATTACAATTTTTTTGTTTTAAAATGGGGCATTTACAGACATACCACCCAATTTTTATGAATTTACATATCTAACATCTACATTTTTATCACGCATTTATATTATATAAATATTTCATATCACATTAAAAATAATTTTTATTTTAAATTTTAAAAGGTGAACTTCATTTCATTTTTTCTTGCAAAATATAATATATATATATATGTAAATTAAAGTTTAGGTGTGTTACTATGTATGTGAACCAATGCACTTGATGACCAACTTGAACCCAACTCGATTAATGCTCCATCATAATTTTTCAAATTAGTAAATAAAAAAATTTGAACATAGTCTAACTCATCTATTAATATTCACATCAATCTTATTTATTGTTAAATGGTTTTTGCTTATATAATATTTCATTTAAATAAATTTTAATTCTCTACAACTAATTTAATTATTTGATACTAAAAGTTAGCATATACACATTGAAATTTAATGTAATTAATATTAAGTACAAATTAATATTTTAACCTACATGAAAAATCAAGGAATCTTAAAACTTTTAGCTTATTTATTGATATAAACAAGCTAAATACATATTATCAAGTATGATTACTAAAAGAATTTAAGAAAGTAAAGTATTAACATATTTGTGAAAAGTTCGCTCAAGCTTGAACTAACAACTTATGATTCAAACAAGCAAAATATAATCATGACATGCTCAATTTGACTCGGCTCAATTACAACGATACATGTTAGATATATAAATACATAAGAATTTGGTGACATGTATGTAAACCTTCCTTTAGTACTAACAATTATAATTTCATTGTTGTGGTCTACCAGAATAAAGAATATGTTTTATTTGTCAGTATTTGGTAGCCAACATTTCGGCAATGGGTGATGTTTGGCTGCCAGAAGTGCAAGGCACGAAAGTGGTAGGTGAATGGGGAAACATTTGCGTAGGTAATATACACGCAGAGATGCGTGCATAATAACCCTGCAATAATCTCCGCTTCGCAGTTATTAGGGGGTTATTGAGAGGTTATTGAGGTGTTAATTCCAATAACCTATGACCCTAATAACCTTTCAATAACCTCACAAGTTTTGTTTTAATGTTATTCATAGATTATTATGAGAGTTTTGTGGGCTTAATGGATTAAGCATGTAAAGTTACATGCGTATTACGTAGGCAAACATTTCTACACAAATATTTTCCAGGGGAACGAGGGGAGGGTAGATAGCTGTCATTTTCTTTCCATGTTAATCCGATTCTCCCAAGGCTGCTGACTTGGTACGTTGAATATGACGTATTTTATTTATGAAGAAGAATTATATATAGACACACACACACTCATAATAGTCATATCGGAGAAATATTTTCGCCATTTTTTTGTTAAAAAATAAGCCCAAAATTTTATTTTTGGATAAAAATGCCTATCTTACGTGGATAGAGCACTTAACAGAAGTTCATTGTGGATATAAATTAGTTGGAATAAAAGCATACAAAATAAGAAAAATCACATAAATATAAAATTTAATGTGAAAAAATTTGAAAATGAGAAAAAATTATCTAGACATCACATGAACAAATGATTATGAAGAGAATGAGAAGAAATATGCAAATTATACCGCACTTAAGCCTCTCCATACAATGGCTGTCAAAACTGTTCCTTTTCTAAGTTAATTAGCCTAACACGAACAAAAATTGGCAACATCACTGTTAACATAGGTAGATGGGTCATTGTCATGGCTAACCATTGTCTGAAGCTTCCCCGCGGAAAATAATGATTCTTTTAAGAAACGTGCCTCTAACTGTTACAGTCACCAGTCTAGGGAGCATATATGTGTTCAGTGCTGAAAAAGTTATCAGAGTAAACATATGCTGAAAAAGACGAATATTATGTCCAGCCCACTCAAATAGTTATTCTTAAGCCCAGTCTTCAGTAGGCTCGGAAAGCAGAACGAACCATCCCTTTGGCAAATTCATTGGATAATCTTAAGTATAGTCTTTAATTGTTGTCTGAGTTAAATGAGAGCATATAGAGGGAGTAAAGGAAGCCTATAATTGTCTATAATTTTTAGGTGAAGCTATAAACATATCTAACACCTAAAATTCATTTTTTACATACATACCACCTTAACTATACATGAGATGGTTTGTTTCACTTTAAAAGTTAACATGGTTGTATTTTTTGTGTGATATGAAGGCTTTTAATGGTATAAATGTAAAAAAAAAGTTTAGGTGTTAGATATGTGAATACATTCGATTTATTTTACTTATTTACTTTATTAATAGTTAATGATTCATACATATATTTTCAAATTAATCATAATTAGAAAAATTTATATATTATTATTTAATGATTAATTAATTTATTTATAAGCATATTTTAATGTTTTAATTTATTTGATAAATATATAAGTTTTCTAAATGAATAAAACTAATTAATTAATTAGAAAAAATTTGTTTAATATTAAAAAATTTATTTTATCTTCAGTTACATACATAAATACTATACAGAGATATGATGTTCATTTTTTCAAAAATAATTGCCCTACAGTTGTTTTCACACAGTTGCAATAAACAGACAGTCAGTTTCTGCCCCAAACAGACCCTAAGAGTCTCTGAGGATAGGCACAACTTTTGTAGCAATTCTCAAGTTATCGGTAGTTCAAGTGATAGCATCACCTCTGCTCTTTAGAGTCTTTTAATATAATGCGGCTAAACAAAATCAAAATAAAAGCAACAAATAAATAATCATAAAACAATACGATAAATATAATAATAATTAATAAAAATATTCTAAAATAAAAATAAATAACCAAATCATTTGATTCGGCTCAATCACAGCCATACATGTTAGATTTATAAATACATAAGAATTTGGCAGCATGTATGTGAATCTTCCTTTAATACTAACAATTTTAATTTCGTTGTTGTGGTCTACCAGATTAAGGAAGATGTTTAATTTGTGGGTATTTGGTAGCCAACAGTCAGCACAGCGCCGCAAACTCAACACGAAATTTTGGTTTGGCCGCCAGAAGTGCGGAAAATATTTGCGTACATAGTATGTACGCAGCGCTGCATACATCAGAAGTTATTCAGCAGGTACAAGGGAGTTATATTTGGGTAATACCCCCTTGTAACCTCTGTGTAATTCCGTTGTAACCCCCGTGTAACTTATTTGTACAAAACTCATTCGTAGGTTACAAGGAGGTTATAGGGAGGTTACATAGGGGTATAACCCCGATATAACCCCCCTGTACCCCCTGAATAACCTCTGGACGTACGCAGCGCTGCGTAGGTCTTATATTAGCAAATATTTTCCCAGAAGTGCAAGGCACGAAAGTGGTTGGTGAACGAGGGTAGGGTAGACAGCGGTCATTTTCATTCCTGGTTAATCTAATTGAGTATTAAGATTGTTGACTTGGCAAGTTGACTATGATGTACTTTATTTATTAAGAAGAATTATATATAGACACACACACACAGTCATAATAGTCATATGTGAGAAATATTTTCTCCGTATTTTTTTTGTTAAAAAATAAGCCCAAATTTTTATCTTTGGATAAAAATGTCCGTATTACATGGATAGAGCACTTATAGTAGTTCTTTGTGGATATAAATTAGTTTGAACAAAAGTACCTAAAATAAGAAAAATCACGTAAACACAAAATTTAATGTGAAAAATTTTGAAAATGAGAATCATTATGAAGAAAATGACGGCTCATGTTCAATTATATATATATATATATATATATATATATATATATATATATATATTTAAAAAACTAATTAACTACAAGGTTACAAAGATTTACAATTTATTAAAAGTATTAATTAAGAAAATAGATTAAAAATTGTTAAATTAGATTCAAATGACGTTTTAATATAAATAATAATTTTCAAATCTTACCCCAACTCTTAACATATTATGGCTATGTAATTAGGGTTGTCAAAACAACTCTTTATTCGTGAACAACAGGTATTCGACTAGCGAAGCAATTCAGCCGAATCTGAACACACTTTTTGAGCTCGAAATATAAACGAACCGAACAAGAGCAGTCATAATGAAGGTTGGTGATTCAATAATTTCATTATGTTGGATAGTAGTGTCATGCTGATAGTTGGGAGAACAAGGGTCTCTGAGGATAGACACAACTTCTGTAGCGATTCTCAAGTCATCGGTAGTTCAAGTGATAGCATCACCTCTTCTCTTTCGAGTTTTTTAATATAATGAGGCTAAAGAAAATCAAAATAAAAAGCAATAAATAAATAATCATAAAACAATAGGTTAAATATAATAGTAATTATTATAAATATCCTAAAATAAAAATAAAAAACCAAATCACTGAGTTAACGTAAGACAAATATAACTTCGTCCTTACAACTACTCTAGTCAAATAAAAAATAATTATGATCGATGAAGAGAAAAGCATCACTAATATGTAATGACAAAATATTCTATAAATTTTGATTTAAACTTGCTATAAAGAATGAACGTAGTGTTAGCGCTAATGTGGAGCCCGGTCCGCCCAATCCCGACTCCCGCTCCCGCTCTCTCTGTCGCGACCCGATCGCGACGATTCGCGATCCTGATTCGCGAAGAGTCATGCGTTGGGAAGTCACTTGAACTCAGCAAGAATCAGTCACCAAAGTTTGAGGAGGAACGAGATTACATGAGTAAGGTTCCTTATGCTTCAGCTATTGGTTCACTTATGTATGCTATGGTTTGCACCAGACCTGATATTGCCCATGCAGTGGGAGTCGTTAGCAGATACATGAGTAATCCTCGAAAGGAACATTTGGAAGCAGTGAAGTGAATCTTGAGTTACCTAAGAGACTCTGCAGAAACTTACTTGTGTTTCTTAGGAAAGAGTTCAGAGGTACGGGGTTATGTTGATGTTAATCTAGCTGGAGACATTGATATTAGAAGAAGTACTACATGTTATATTTACACTATTGGTGGCACTGCAGTATCATGGGGATCTAATCTGCAGAAGACAATTTCGTTGTCTACTACAGAAGCTGGGTACATATCAGTGTCAGAGGCTGCAAAGGAGATGATATGGCTACAGAGCTTCTTGAAAGAATTAAGCAAGAAGGATTAGATGGGCGTACTCTACAGTGACATTCAGAGCGCTATATTCCTTGCCAGGAATCCAACATTTTAGTCCAGGACAAAGCACATTCAGATCAGGTATCACTTCGTACGATCATTGTAGGTTGATGGACAGTTGATGCTTGAGAAAATTTGTGGAAGCCAGAACCCTATTGATATGTTGACAAAGGGTGTTACTCTGGAGAAACTGAAGTTGTGCACAACTTCAATTGGTCTTCTAACTTGAAGACAGGGGTCTTGAGTTGCAGAGGTGGAGGATAACACATTTGTAAAGGGCGACACTACCAGTGGAGGATTCAGTTCGATGAAGGAGATATTGTAGCAGGTGTACCGGTCTCCAAGTGGGAGATTGTTAGCGCTGACGTGGAACCCGGTCCGCCCAACCCCGACTGCCGCTTCGCTCTGTCTGTCGCGACCCGATTGCGACGATTCGCGATCCTGATTCGCGAAGAGTCACGCCTCGTTCGCAAAACTGTTCCCGCTTTCCTCTGACGCGAAACGAAGCATCCCTTCGTTTCTTTTCTGCTTGTGATAAAAGAAGAGGCTCTCCTTTAGATAAGTGAAGCGCTGAAGTTACGGTGAAGGCAAGAAGGAGTTCTTGCTAGTGGTGATCGGGCTGAAGAGGAAGAAGGAATCGCAAAGAGATCGCTCTCCAAGGGCTTCTTATTTGGCCAGAAGAAGAAGGCTTGCAATCTTTGGAATTTCCTTTTTCCCTTTTTTTTGGTGTGTATTACGGTGGAGAAATGAGAGAGGAGACAGAGATTTCTCTTGTAATTATTGAAGATATCGACCGATGTAAATTCCTCAATTAGTAAAATCCTCTGCAACTCCGTGGATGTAGGCAATTTGCCGAACCACGTAAATCTGTGTGTTCTTTTGGTCTGAATTTTCTCGTGCTATTTTATTCGCTTCATGGTCGATCATTATAAATTTCATATACACCACAACACGTAGGACATAGACTTGGTTTGTTGAATCTAAGAAGGAAAGGTGAAAGTGAAGGGAAAGCTTGTTTGGCCTAAGAGGGTAAATATATGTTTAAGAGAGCCACGATAGATAATCCTTCAACTCAATTATAAATCTATAACCTTCTAGGTAATTTAACTTTTTTAAAATAACACTCCTCAATTATATATGAATTTAATTTAATAATTTTGAGTTTAAATGAATGTAACTCGGATGAATAGATTTGTATTTATGCTCAACACTTTGTGACAACGAATCATTTCAACAGCCGACACTAAACTGTATCAGAACTCCAATCATAATGTGTCACTTGTACGATCCGACATCAACAGTGCATTATGATTGGAGTACTGATACAGTTTTATATTAAAACTCGTGATATAATATTTTTTTTCTGCACATTCAGATTTGTCAAAGACGGACCAGTTTAGATCGTTAGCTAGAAGCTGTTCAAACTGCAAGCCACTTGCACTTCTTTAAGGCATTGGGCGGATAATTTCAGCCGGTATTACTTTTCAATGGAAACTTGGTCAAGCATGGGCTCCTACGCAACCAAATCCATGAAAACATGAATGAACGGATTTGACCGTTAACTACGAGGCCTTGAATTGGGATAGAAATGTCTGTTCTAATTTTAATTAAAAAAACATTAATAAAAAAACGTGCCAGCCGCTCGTGTACTATATAAACCTCCACCAATCAAGGAACTAAATTACACTAAGGAACACTTCTTCCCCCCACATCTCTTCATCTCTTCCTCTCAGTGAAAGCCATGGCCTCCTTCAGCCTTGCGGAGCGAAAAGCCTTCGACGACACCAAGGCTGGCGTTAAAGGCCTCGTGGACGCCGGCATTACCGAAATTCCTCATTTCTTCCGCCACCCGCCGGGCGTTATAGAAGTTCCTCAGCCGGCGTCTGCTGTCAAGGCAGAGATTCCTGTCATCGATCTCGGCATAATCAACGGAGGCACGATGGGGCGGGACAAAGTGGTGGAGCTTGTGAGAATGGCGTCGGAGACATTTGGTTTCTTCCAGGTAGTGAATCACGGGATTCCTCCGGCTGTGCTGGACGAGATGCTGGAAGGCGTCAGAAGATTTAACGAGCAGGAGTTGGAGGCAAAGATGAAACATTACGTGCGCGATCAGAAAAGTCCTGTGTTCTTTAATAGTAATTTCGATCTGTACCAATCTAAGGTGGCCAATTGGAGGGACACTCTCTTCTGCACAATCAAGCCGGAGGCCGCCGCCAGGCCGAATGACATTCCGGAAATCTGCAGGTCAGCTTGCTTTCTTAAATTGTTAGATTTAACCACGTCTTCCGCTCACATTTAATAGATTCGGATTTACATCAAACATGTGACACAAAACGATAAAACATGATAAAATTCAATAATTATTTAACAGAGTGATATATATATATATATATAT